>OZJO01013803.1:0-16570 GCA_900406225.1 Acrobeloides nanus | reverse complement strand
TTAGCTATCCAAAAAGTGGTCGCTCGAAGAAAATCGACTTAATTTTGATTTTTGGTGGATTTTTGAATGTAAGGCTTAAGATTTTTTTAAACATTCAAAAGGCCATATCTCGACGAAAATAAAATATTTTTCAATAATTCTTTATATAGCATATTCCCTATCCTCAGGGCTATCCAAAAAGTGCTCGCTCGAAGAAATCCGATTTAAACTCGATTTTTAAGAGAATTTTTACGTTTACATGAAGTTCTATTAGAAATTTTACGGTATATATTTTTTTTGAAGAAATTTTTTTAGCCTAGAAGGGGAATGGATTAAAACTTTTTTTGGGTGATGATTTTTTTTCATGAGTTCAGGAAACGTCACAAATTTAAGTCAGAATTTTCTTTACTCTGAATCTGTCTATCTATTCATAAATATCTTACATTGTTTCCAAAATATGTTAAAGGTACCACGATAATAATTTGTATTATTAATTCCATTAAATCACAAATTAAATGTTGCCAAACAATTGTGAAAAAAGCCAAATTTTTGTATTCATTGTGGCCCTATAAATTTTTCTAGAATTTTTTACACATGAAAAATCAAAAAAATCGAAATCGTTTCACATTAAATTTTTTCCAAAAATTCAAATTTTCTTCACTCTTGACTCAAGAGTAAAAAAAATTTTGGAATTTTTTTTGAGGGGGTACCCCTACAAAAGTGGTGTCGATTGTTTTCTCTCATCGTCTCCTACAACTTTAGTTTTAGCGTTGCGGGTTTAAATCGCTCGTTCCCGAGATCGTTCGTACAAACGCGCATTACACGTTTATAGTCGTAAAATATAGACTCTGACCAATTACGACTTTTGCGTGGGTTGAAGAGCAAAATGGTAAAAAAAAATTCATTTTCAACGTTTCTTACTCGAATTAAAACCACCAATAAAATCGAATTTAGAACCAAACATATTGTACTCATAATCGCATAAGTTGTTGCACCAAACAAGCGTATAGCCGGAGTTGCTGTTATAATTTCATTCGACGCATTTAACAGTGAGTAATTAGACATTGTTCTCGATTTTTTAAATAGTTCCTATCAGGGTTTTTTCGGTTATGGTTACGGTTTTTTCGGTTTTGGTTATAACCATAACCGAAACCATAACCGTAACCATAACCGAAATCATAACCAAAGTTTTTTTCAAAAATTTAATTTTTTCAAAAAATATAAAAATTAAAAAAATTTGAAAAAATTTTTTTGAAAAATTTGAATTTTTGAAAAAAAATTTTTGGTTATGATTTCGGTTATGGTTATGGTTAATTTCGGTTATGGTTTCGGTTATGGTTTCGGTTATGGTTTCGGTTACGGTTATGGTTTCGGTTATGATTTCGATTATGGTTTCGGTTATGGTTACGGTTATGGTTATTTCGGTTATGGTTATAACTATAACCGAAACCCAATAACCGTAACCAAAATAACTCTGGTTCCTATTTTTACCGCAAAAAAATAAGTCGACTTTATAAAAATTTTAATTACATGAATACAAAGCAAAATCCATTTTTCAATCATGCATATATTATTATTATTAATTTACATTTTAATTATTTCCGTGTACGAGGCGTTGTTATGATTGTATTTTTTCGATTCCTTTGTTTCTTTTTTCTTAAGATTTCTTCGTTTACTTCATAAAAACTAATCAAATATTTGTTTATGTTTAAAGGACATGAGTACTTTTGAAGCAATTTCTAAAAAATTTCGGAGCTATTACACCCAGTGACGTAACCAAGGAGTGGGGAGGGGGACAGGTGCCCTCTCCCTTCAGGGCCTTCGACCCGGAAAAACATAAGGGTCCCCCTATGTTTTTACCGAGTATATAAAAAACATTTCAGATCGAGGACGGGCGAGAACTTTTCTGTAATGTCGCCCTGGAGCGACACATGTGTTTCAGTGTTCAGAAATTATGACCCCAACCCGAAAACTTCGTAAATCCACATATATAGGGGGTTTTAATGCGAAAAAGCGATTACAATCATTTTCGAGGCGAGAAAACCTTGTTCTGACCCTTTTTTCAGTTTTTAAATTTGTTAAATTCCCGCAAGATCCTGATTCTTCAGGGTCTTGCGGGAATTAAAAAATGTAAAAAATCGCCAACTTCAAACGCGATTATCTCAAAGCCATTAGCGATTCAGAATTTACTGTAAAAACAAAAAATGCTTCTTTTTTCATGAATTTTTCGAACATTTTTCTGATTTGAAATTATCCTGAGGGTGTTTGGTTAAAAATACACAGAAATAGTCTGATACATTTTTAAAAAGCTTCACAGTTTTACCATTAAAAGCATTTCACTTAATTCTTTTTTTATTTTGTCAGCAAGACGATGAGGAACAAAGTTACGCTCGACTTTTTTGAAAAAAAAATTTTTTAATACCCATGTAGAGCGGTTTTTTTGCTTACGGTGGCACTAAAACCAACATAAAAAATTTTTCAAAATTTTTTTCAAAAAAAGTCGAGCGTAACTTTGTTCCTTATCATCTTGCCGACAAAATAAAACAAAGAATTGAGTGAAAAGCGTTTAATGGTAAAACTGTGATGTTTTTTTAAAAAAGGGGTCACAGTTTCTGGACAGTGAAACACATGTGTCCAAGTGGGCGGTGTGATACTTGCGGACGGAGACTTGCGGACGGATACTTGCGGACGGGACATTTGCGGACGAATACTTACGGACGGACATTTGCGGACGGAGACTTGCAGACGGATACTTGCGGACGAACATTTGCGGACGAACATTTGCGGACGGACTTTTGCGGACGGGACATTTGCGGACGGGACATTTGCGGACGAAACGTTTGAAAAATTCAAATTTTTCAAAAATTTGAATTTTTTTGAAAAAATTGAATTTTTCAAACGTACCGTCCGCAAATGTCCCGTCAGCAAATGTCCGTCCGCAAATGTACCGTCCGCAAATGTCCCGTTCGCAAGTATCCCACCGCCGTTTTAGACAGGTTAAAAATTCAAAAAATCAACGTAAAATCGAGTTTTTTTAAAGATTCATACAAAGTTTTGAATGTAAGTGAGAAATCGGATTGACTCAAAATGGTTTTTAAAAATTTTCCCATGTGCTAATCTCACTAATTAAAGTCAACTTGGATGGCTCTCGAACCGTTTAACACTACGGCCACCTAGGTTCGAATTTTCGAGATATCGTCTCTTAATGATCAAAAATTTATTTTAAAAATTTATATTAAGAATAGTGTTAGCATTAAAAAATCAATAAATAAGTTTAAAAGTATGTACATCTTTCAGTGCTATAGTCAAGATGAACTGAGGCCTTGGGTGATAGGCTAGTCGGAGAACAGGTTAGTCCCAATAAAGTCAAGTTAATCCCGAGAACGAGTTAGTCTCGGAGTGATAAGTTAGCCCAATATTGGGACTAATTTGTCACTCCGGGACTAACTTGACTTTGTTGAAACTAACTTGTCTCCAAACCAACTGAGGTGTGGGGGAGGGGGAGAGATTTCTCTTTCATCCATGAGGGCACAAAATATAATGTCCCTTTCCCAGGAGACCGAATTTCAGAGTCATGCCCCAGATAATCCCTGCCTATAGCGCTAACAGAAATATAAGACTAGACAAAAAATCTAAATTTATAATTTTTCACTTAAACTAGAGCTTGAGGAACTAGAGCTTTCAGAAGCTTTTCGACTAGAATTTTTGAAGAAATCTCGCCAAACAACCACCCTACCATCTTGAAACTTTGGGCACATTTCCGTCTTGTCTAAATTTATTCGAAGGTATTGCAAGGTATCTTCTTTTGTTAGGGGCTTCCATAATTCATTTTCGGAACTTTTACCATTTGGATTGCTAAATTTTAAGTAAAAAATTTATTAAGAAAATTCTTCTTATATAAAACGCGTAATGGCTGTGCGTTTGGACTGACTTTTGAAGGTGTAGTCCAAACTTCAATATCAATATGCTGTACCCAATCCTGAATTTCACACGATTCAGAATCGGGTACCCGATCTTGAATACTCAGGAGAGATAGATAGCAGGCCCCTTCGGCTCCACGAATTTTTGACAAACTCGAAGGGGTCTGACTTCATATCTCCAAATAGGAAAAAGTTCAAGACTCAATTTTTTCTATAAATATATAGTAGCACGTGATTTATTATCACTGCATTCCTACCCCCCTCCCCTAGGTTGTTCACAAAATTTTTTGTGCACACTTCAAAATAAAAAGTCCGAAAACAAGGGAGCCCATTTTCAGTCTCTGGACTGAACTCGGAAGCGAGGCCGAGTTCAGTAAGCGCTCGATCGTCAGGTACTGATAAAAAATTTGAAAAGTACCCGTATTTAGCAAAATTTGTCCAAAAAGTTGTCATCTGTTCCAATGTTTTCAAGTCATCGTTATTCGGATAAAAATTAGCCAAAATTCCTTTATTAAAAATGTAGGGTAGTTCAGATGAATGTGTTGCTTCTAAAATTACCCATTATCAAGTTTGTTGTGTTTTATCAATTTTTACCTTTGAAGGGAAGTACAATGCCAAGAAGTCCAAATCCTTTTGGATTTACATACTCAAAATTGTAAAGATAGACGGTATGATCAAGTTGAGCCATTTGATCGGCATATTCCCAAACACCGATGTTCATAACTGCATCTGAGACTGCCTAAAATTTTTTTATAGAATTTTTAGCTCCACAATAACCAGCAGTGTAGGCAAGGCTTAGGGAATATACTGGATATCTACTAGTGAACAAGAGTCAAAATCGAGTCGAAGCCGAAACCGATCCTTTTTCGAAGTCGAAAATTGAAAAAGTCGAAACTAAACTTTTGAAAGTCGAATAAAAGTCGAAACCGGTCGAGTCGATAGTGTCAAAAAGTCGGTCAAGTTGAATCGATCGGGTTTTGATCGACTCTCGTTCACTAGTATCTACCCCCCCCCCCCCCCCNAATCCTTTTGGATTTACATACTCAAAATTGTAAAGATAGACGGTATGATCAAGTTGAGCCATTTGATCGGCATATTCCCAAACACCGATGTTCATAACTGCATCTGAGACTGCTTTTATACCCATTCTGACTAATTGACGTCTGCTGGTGGGGTCTATGCCCGTGTAATACATTTCTAATATTTTTTTCTTTGCTTCTTTGTGATTTTGAACTCTGCGTTTAGTTAATGTCTTCGTTACAAGTCTATCGATCTCAAACTCATAGGAGCCGCGGGGAGGACGAAGTAGGACTAAAATGATAAATCAACGCATGAAATTACTGCCCCTCCCATCTTATCCACAACTTCTTCATCCCCTCCATGGAGAGAAGAGAGAGTGGGTGAGAAGGTGAAGCATAGGAGAGGCCTATAAAGACTATAGGCGTAGTTCGCCACCCCCATGAGATTGAGGGGAATGGGATAAATGAACCGCGCTTTACCGAATAACAATCCTTCACACTTTGTAACACCAGTCATTATTTGCTTTTTGGGAACTTCCTTTCTGAGATCTTCAATCGGCTTTGGCAAAAAATCACCATCAATTACAGGGGTTAGGTCTAACCACTCAGATCGTGTTGTCCGGTATTTCGGCTTTCCCAGCAAGACCAATTCTAGTTTATGTGGTGGTATGGAGCGGAAAAATTCGACTAGTGCTTTGTTTTGCTCGAAATTTGATGCTAAAATAAAAAAATTAGAGAATGACCCACAGGGAGAAGTTTTGGACAAAATCATAGAGAACAATGTCCCATTTAGCTGTATCACCTAGACAAAGCTTAAATCGATGTTCTCGGAAGGGATGGGAGCATACATAGGCAAGGGGTCCATATATGGATCCCGTATTTTTCAGAAGTTCCCCTATACCCCTTCATTTTTGGTCTAGCAAACTTTTTTTCCTTTTGATCATCAATCATTTTTGAGAAAACTAAAAAATGGCATTTTTGGGCAAAAATGGCCATTTTGACGACCTTGTTTGGTCGACAATTTTTCCAGACCCCCCCCCCCCCACATTTTTTGGAAGTTACTCCATACACTCCCCGTAATATTTTTCGAAATGGACCTCCTCTGCCCATATATGGATGGTAGTAGGCGTGAGAGGGGAGTATTCGGCCTTACCATTATCTAAAGGTTGGAAGCCCAAACGTATTGCATAATCCAAACAAGCCTCTTTTACGTGTTCCGCTGAATTCAAAGCAAAATCACAACAAGCTGTACCTGCCATAGATACAACTTTTTGGAATAGGTCTAAACAAATATTTTTTATGACACCTAAATTGTCCATCCCTTACCTCTAGAATGGGGCGACAAAGTCAAAAAATCAACACTAGCTCCTCCAGCACTCTGACCAAAAATGGTGATATTTTCAGGATCACCACCAAACGCGGAAATATTGTCCTTGACCCATTTTAAAGCTAAAGTCTGGTCCCAAAGTCCAAAATTGCCGGGTGCATTCTCATCACCGGTTGAAAGAAATCCGAAAAATCCGAGACGATAGTTGATGGATACGACAATCACATTTTTTGTGCATAATGCTCTAAAAATGAATTTTTGAAGAGGACACTCAAAAAATTACATACTGGCATATGTTATAGTCACCATAGTGTGCACCCGAGTGTACGGCATATCCACCACCATGGATCCAAACCATTACGGCAAAACCATTTTTCTAAAAACTATGAATTGGCGAGAAAAATAGATCCTAATGTTGCAGTAGATAACGCAATAACTTGTTTTAAAAAAAAGTTATCCTAATTTAAGTGAAAAGAATGTAAAAAAATTTTTCTACAAATTTTTCCCCATCGTGATCGGCATGGTCGAAAATATAAAAAGTGACCAAAACCGGATTCAGTCTTCCGAGTGTTAACCAAAAAAATTTTTATCTTTTAAACTTTTACCTGACCCGAATCTGGGTGCCATGTAGGAGCAAAAACGTTTAGCCTCAAACAATCTTCACTTTTGACCAATAACATTGCTTCCATGGTAAATCTCTCAAAAATGTTGTCCTCATGTGGACATCGTGGTCCGAATTGCGTGCAATCTAATACTCCATCCCATTTTTCCGATGGTTCGGGCTTCTAAAATTAAAATTTAAAATTTTTCTGTAAAAAATCGAATTTTTTGCTAAATTCCACAAAATCTTGCAAGAAAACTATATTTTTGTGCAAAAACTGCGTTGGCGTGCGATAAAAATCGTTGGCGCGCAATAAAAGTCGTTGGCGTACGCCAACGCCGGTGTGCGCCAACGGCTTACAGTGTTTTTTGCACTGGCGCGCCAACGGCTTACTTGTCGCTTATCGTGTTTTTTGCGCGCGCCAACGGCTTATGAGCACCCTAATAAATTTTATTTTGCCGAAAATTGTTGAACTTTTTTCAAATTCAAAAATCGAAAATTTGCTAAAGAATTTGATTTTTTTGTAAAAAAAGAAATTTTTTGGTTTATAGCGCGGTAACAATGTTCCTGCTTTTTGCACATGAAGTCGATGGTTCGAATCACACACGTTCAAGCTTTCGTCTGACAAAAGACATGACGTCGTAATCGATTAAAAAGTTGATGTATTGGCCGGTCTGGAGTGCTGGCCAAAAAAATTAACGTCTCCCTGGTATATAAAAATTTTTTGTCAAAAGAGATGACGTATCTAAATTTTTTGACGAAAGAACTTGAATATGTGTGGTTTGAATCGAATCTCAGAATATTCCAAAAGTTTTTGCACCTGATTTTTTTCATATGCCTAATATTGGCTCTAGATTATTTTTTCTCATATTTGAGTCTTTTTGATAATATATTTTATCCTTTTTTCTCATATTTGAGTCTTTTTGATAATATATATTATCCTTTTCATGGCAAGTTTCATAAAAGAGTTCGGCTACGTGGCGAATTGTATAGAGAAGGCGACCATCCGACTTGGCAAGATAAGTAACACTGTTAGGTTCGATCCCGCTAGGGTAAAAAATTTAAACAAAGATTTTTTATTTTCAAGGAGCAAAAATTTTTTGTTTCGTGAAAAAAAATTTTACCCCCTATCGGGATCAAACCTATGGGCTCAACGTTGCTTAACTTGCCATATCGGACGGCCGCCTTCTCTATCCAATTCGCCACGTAGCCGACCTCTTTTATGTAACTCGCCATAAAAAGGATAATAGTACTGATTTAAGCTCTTTTGGGGACCAAAATTTTTTGTCCTTCTTTTCTTAAATTTGATTTTTTTTCAAAATTAACCTTAAAACGTAGTTCTCCTATAGGAGGCTTCCCAAAAGGAATGCCTAAAAATGCGTCAACTTCACAACCATCTACTAAAATAAACGTTTTTCCTTGAACGAAGCCAGATTTGGTTTCAATAATTTGACTAGGAATAGATGCATGGCCGCTCCAAATACGAGATACTGTTGCTCCCATATTTTACTAAAAAAAATCAAGGTATAGCACAGTTAAGAGAAAAGGGTTTTGATGTATCTGGATCACGGTGTTACAAAGTGTGTCCAAAAGTGGGGTCAGACGAAAATCGTGTTTAAAACTGCTTATTCTGATTTTTTAAGCATTTTTAAACATGAATAGTGCGTTTTTGAACGTGTGCAGGAAACTTTTGCAACTTAAAAGCGAGAATTTTTCCCACGAAGCAATCTTTAAAGGCTGATAACTTTGTGAGGAATGATCCGTTTTTTATGCCCGATCGCGCAAAATGATCTTAATAAGATGTAGATAAAAGTTTGCAGAGCAGATTTTTGAGCGCAGAAGAAAAATTTTTTGCTAGATCAACAAAAGTGTCAAAAAGTACCCTAAAAAAGAGGTTTTCTAAGATAAAATCCTATTTTTTCGACCCGAATAAAAAAAGTGGTCTGCAAACTTTTTAGATTACTATCTGACGAATCGTTTAAGAGGTCGATCATCGAAGACGGCCACTTCCATAAAAAGATATCAGCTTTGGCGTATCAAAAACATACAAAAATTCAAATGAATTTTTAAAATTGAAAAACAGCATTCGGCGAAAAGTTTTGCATTTTGATTTTAGATATAGAAATATAGAATGTTTTTAAAAAGAAAAAAGCTCCCCTCCCCTTTGCCACTTCTCCCCCTGATTTTCCCCTATGTGACCCCCTTCCTAACACAGAAAAGTTTCCAAATTTTGTCCTCCTTTTCCCAACCCAATATTCACGCAAGTGATTAATAAACAAAAAATTTTATAAAGAAAACAGGTTTATACACACAAATTAACGTGAATATAATGTCCAACTTCTGATAAATAAATTTTAAAATTTTTTTAGAGTAGTAATCAATTGATATTTGAATAATTTTTGGCGGAACAAACAACTTTGAAAAAAATATTCTGTTTGAAAATGATTATTTGACTCGCTTTTCATTGTTTTTATGCCGACCTTGAGGAACAAAAACTTTCGAAACTCGAACAATTGTAGTGAAATACTAATAGAAATCAGTGATTCATTTAAAAATTGCTAATGATGATCATGCATAGACTTTGACTGATTGTACTTTGAACTGGATTTTATTTCGCAAAAAGAGAAAAGACATTGTTCAATATGAAAAATTTTAAATCAAAACTACCCACCTTCTTAACTTTAAAGGCGTGACGTCAGCAATTAAAAATTTGAATTTCTGCTAGAACAAGATTTCGTTTCAATACACAGATTTTTGGCGGAAAAATCAATTTTAACATCGCTTTTTTAAATTTTCATTTAAAAAAACATTTGTCATTTTTTATAACTCGCCAAGCCGAATAAAATGACACCAAAATTATCAAATTTGAAAATGGTTTTGGGTTATTGGGGTTGAAACGAAAACAAAAAACATGATGGCTTGTTTTCGTTTCAATAACCCAAAACAATGTTCAAACTGGATAATTTTGGTGTCATTTTATTTGTCTCATAAAGCCCATTTCAACCCCGGATTCAAAAACTTTCTTAAAAGTTGGTAATGAGTGATTCCGACCGATCTGGCAAGTTAAGCAACGTTGGGCTCTTGAGTTCGATCTCCGAGGGTAATTTTTGAGAATTTTAAAAACTTTTTATCAGACCCCCTAAATTACAGGCCTAAAAAATTTTTTCAATAAAAATAGACAAAAATTTTACAAGGTCGAATTTAGGAGTCTGATTAAAATTTTTTAATTTTTCAACATTTTACCTACTGGGGATCGAACCTGAGGACCCAATGCTGCTTAACTTGCCAGATCGGACGGGTTCACTCCTTATCAACTTTTAAAAAAGTTGTTTGAATTCATAGTTGAAATGGGCTTTAGAGTAATAAAAAATGAAGAATGTTTTTTATGAAAATTTAAAAAATCGGTCGATTTTTCCGCCAAAAGCCTGTGTATTGAAACGAAATCCTGCTCTAGCGAGAATTCTAATTTTTTGCTGTCGTTCCATCTTTAATACGCTTAAAAAAAATTCACGCATATAGGACTGAGTAACTTGGTTTTTTCATACAATCGGCTAGAGTCAAAAGGAGTTTTTCACGTAAAAAATTAAATGTTTCATCATGCATTGGATTATTTAAAAAAAATTTCCACTTAAAAATTTCCCATTTGTTGTGCCCTTAGAATCCAAATAACAAATCATTGTTCAGAACAATGAAAAAACACCTTCAAAAATATAAATAAGAAACAAACACATACATATATACTCTAAAATGGGCTGATGTGATAAGGGCATTTTTGACAGTTTTAACGCTGAAAAAGATTGTAAAAAAAAATAAAATTCAAAAAGTTTCTGTCCATCAGACCATTCTAATGTTAAGACACACACCTAAAAATATGGGTATTAAAGTATAAATTTGGATTGAATAGGAAACAAAATAGAATTTTACAAATAAATAGAATTAATGGTTTTCGTGGTAATGAACAACACATTCAAATTAATGAAGTAATTGATAAAAAAATTCTTGTGGTAGTAGTGTAGTCAACCCCCCCCCATCCAATGGAACACGAGGGAGAGGAATGAGTACTATTTGATTTTTGAAAAAATAGGCATATTTGGAAAAAATTTTCAGGTAGAAAGTTGCTACTGTGTTCGTCTTGTAAAAAAATGTAATTAATTGGGTGAAAAATCTTTTTTCAAAAAATAAAAATTCTTGTCACAAATGTCTTAAAAATAGTATTGTTCCATTGGGGGAGAGGGTATTTGGCTATCGCATTTTTTGTGACAAAAATAGATATTTTTTGGCGATTTTTGGTGAAAAATGTCATTTTTATTGAAACAAATGAAACTTTTTGAATAAAATATTGAATTTTTTAAAATTTTCCAAACCTAAAAAATAATTTAGCCCCAAGGGGAAAAATATTCATTTTTTTCATGAACGGGACCCTTAGGATAGGACTTTTTGCCCCTTAGGCGAGGATATACCGCCCCTTACGCGAGGACTTTTGCACACCTGTATCTTAAAGACGTTTTTCGGAGTAGTAAAACTCGCCAAGCCGTCTTAGGATTTATGAAAGAGGCTTTTGAGTCTAGTGAAAAAGGTTTTTGGATTCGTAAAAATCACATAAAAAGTTCTTGGAGTAGTGAAAATAGCCTAAAAAATAATTGGATAAGTAAAAAATACTGCAAAATTTTTTTTAATATAAATATTTTTAGAGAGAGAAAAATATTTTTAGGGAGAGAAACAATATTTGTGTTCAAAAATCATTGGGTTCACCCACTTAGTGTTTCCCAAAAACAAAGAGCAGACACACATTCACATGGAGCCAGCTGACTTCAATACTAAATAACATGTGAAATAAAAAGTTTTCCTGGAGTAGTAATTTGATTGATAAGTCAAGGGAGTAGTAGTATCAAGAAAAATATAAATAAACGACAAGACCATGCTATTTACTCTTCCAGTCACATGGCATACGAGAAATATTGTAAACTAAAAATAGCAGGATGAGTCGTGAAAAACTGCTACCAAAAATACAGCGTGTCCAATAGGTACTTTGGACCAGACTTTTATCGATATCTTGACTACCCTAAAAGATTTGTCGATGCGATTTTTTTAAATGTTAAGTAGGCTAAATGTGCATCAAAGGGTGACTTTCGCCGAAAAATAAAAGTTCCTAATATTTTATTTTTGCGTTACAACATGCCGTAAAAACAAAAAATGCTCCATTTTTCATGATCTTTCCTAATATATCATTTTTTATATGGTTGTAAATTACTGGACTGGTTCTTTAAGTCCGATTCCGTCACGGCCTACACCAACCGATAGGGCTCGTTGAGAGAAGAAAAATGCCATCCCAATCAAAAATTTATCTTGAAGGATTCCTAGCTGAAATCAAATTTTTTTGTCTCTGCCAAAAAAATTGAAATACATATACTCAGAGATATATTTTTGTCTTCTTTAATAATTGCTGGCTGTAGTATTGTAGCTTTCTCTTTTCTTTATCCTTTACATCTTTCAAGGCTTCTTCTAATCGTAAACTCAATGCCGACCTTGAGGAACTTTCGAAACTCGAACAATTGTAGTGAAATACTAATAGAAATCAGTGATTCATTTAAAAATTGCTAATGATGATCATGCATAAACCTTGACTGATTGTACTTTGAACTGAATTTTATTTCGCAAAAAAGAGTAAAGTTGAAAAAAGATTATATCGAAAAATTTTTCCATGTAGCCAAGATATTGATAGAAGTTTGATATAAAGTACCTATTGGACCACCCTGTATATAAAAATGTCCATATATTAGCAAATTTCGGCGAAGACTTCCTCTACATAGCTGGCGACAGTAGTGATTGTTTTAGCTACAGTAACCTTGCGAACGATGAAGCACGACATCTCCTAACAGGCAGAGGCACTGTAGTGATCGATAGTCGAAACCGATAGGAACCGATCCTTTTTCGAAAGTCGAAAGCCGAAACCGGTACATTTTAAAATTGAGTCAAAATTGTAAACGTCGATAAAGTCGAAACCGATTGAAAAGTCGATCAAAAAAGTAATTTTTCAACAAATATTATAATTTTTTAATAAAAAATTACATTTTTAAAGCTAATTTTTGTAAAATTTTGACTTTTTTTTTGGCTATTTTGGCCAAAAAAAGTCTAATTAAAAAGCGAAAAGTCGAACCTTTTTTAAAGCCGAAATTCGAAACCGATCCATTTAAAGTCGATAAAAAGTCGAGTCGAACATGTTGAAAGTCGAAACCGGTCGAGTCGATAGTGTTAAAAAGTTGGCCAATTCGAGTCAATTGGGTTTTAATCGACTATCGATTACTACGGCACTACCTTTGTAAGTTAAGGTCTAGCAAACCACTTGTCCAGAAACAACATGCAATTCCATTTCCAAAAGAGGAGTTGTTGCGGTTGGCACTACAAGGTCGAAATTCAATACGAGTCATTCAGTGACCGCCATATGTATATAGTAGTCCGGAATGATATCAAGAGTTCAGCATCATTGGCACTAGCAAGGGTTCGGTTAGAAACAAAAGATTTCGTCCTGCAGTATTTAGCGGGAAAATCTAAGAGGAGCACTCCAATTCCAAGAGGAACATTTGTTTGTGATCCGCATTCAGGAGGATCACAACAGTAAGTAATTAAATTTTATTTTTCTCCAGCCGCAATTCTTTTAAAGCAAAATCAAAGATCATTGGTTCATCTAGAGGAACTCTTATTTCAAGTGTTTCATAAATTTCTGATTGATTAGGACGTCCAAAAACAAACATCTTGTTTCCTTACACTGCTTTGCCCAATGAGATATTTTTTCTTGTTTCCGTAAAATTTTTAATTTTTTCCCACTGGATTAAACACTTGAACTTTCAACTAAAAATAAAATTCACTATATGACCTCGTGCTTTTAATTTACCACTGAAATCAGCTAACACATTATTATTTATTCACAGCATGTCAAAACTACGATATATTTCTCAGAAAGCTGCTTAAAGATCAAGTACGTCTATCGTATAATTCCATGCTTCTTCATGAGGCTACATAATCACATATGAATATAATTTTTAATAAGAAAAACTATAAAAATCTTAATAAAAATAATGTATTCAAACGTTCACTAATTAAAAACTCTTTCAAAGTATAACGATAAAAAGATCAAGAGCATATGACATAGCATAATGTAAAAAAGTTCATTTGTGCACAATTTATTCCATGAGTGTGTTTATATCAAGGTAGGCGGTTGAAATTGAAATTCGATTTAGCTTTTAAAACATTTTTGGAGAACGAAATTTCGATTTCTAAGCGCAGGCACGTGGCGAGTTGGATCAATGGGGCCAATTGACCCCCATTTCCCCCGAAATCCAAAAAATATAACAATCTTCTTTATATAAGACGCATAATGTGCGTGAGAATGTGCGTCATAATGTGCGTGAGACTTGCGTCTGTGCAGACTAACTTTTGAAGACGCTATCCAAACCCTTCACATGATATGTCATTTTTGAGAGGACAAAATTCTAAGATTTTTGAGGGGGGAATACCCCACTGAAAGAATTAGAAAATCGATTTTTAATGTTCACGTAATAGTACCGGTACTTATACGGTATATGGCCAATTTAAACAAACTTTTATCAAAATTCATGTGTACCATTTTCTAAAAGTTGATTATGGAAGAAATAAAAACAACCAAAACTCAAAAAATTGATATTTTTCAATTTTCCATATGAGGTTAAAAGGTAACCTCACAAGTTATATTCTACTATATAAATGTGTAATGTATGTGTGCCACGATCCCAGGAACCTTTGATTTAAACCCTGTCCACCCAAAACTAAGGTTGTAGGGGACTATGAGAGAAGACGATCGACACCACTTTTATGAGGGTAACCCCTAAAAAATTTCACCCCTCATAAAATGTTATGTGTGTTTTATTTACCCACTTTATGCTACTCGGAACTAAGAGCGCCGGGCGCTCAGCCCTCCAATTTATGTCTTATAATAACTCATGTTCTATAATAACTATANATTTACCCACTTTATGCTACTCGGAACTAAGAGCGCCGGGCGCTCAGCCCTCCAATTTATGTCTTATAATAACTCATGTTCTATAATAACTATATATTTTATCCTTGGTACTTATACTTATTGTAATTACGATTAAATATATTAACTGGGGAACCGAGCGATATCGCTCTAGGAGGGAGAGGAGCATACATTCCCAAAGGGGGGGGGGGTCTCCCCCCTCTAACCAATCCGGCCAAAAGGCCAAAAATAGGACCAACCTGGCATCGGAGCGGCCGGGTTGGTTCTTTTTTTTTGGTCCTCAAAATTTTGAAAAATTCTCAAAAAAACATAAGGGGGCACCAAGGCAAAGTTTTGAAAATTTTAGACCCAATCTAGCACCAGACCCCTCTCTCCCCCTGTTTGTCCACCTATGGAGAGGAGATTTTCCGATCCAATCGATAATTCTCCAAGCGCCCCGATAATTCTCCATTTTTCCCTGATCCGATTGCTTTCGAGTGCTTCCGAGCGCCTCCGAGTGCTTCCGAGTTCTCCCGAATACACTCGAGCGCTTCCGAGTCTTCTTTTTTAAATCAAAACCTTGTTCAAATTTTTAACAATTTTTAAAATTTTATCTATTTTTAAAATTTGTATATTCCTCGCGATCAGATCTTTCAAAATATACTGGGTATTACTGGGTTAAATGGTGGTTTTACGCCTTCAAAATTCAAATGAACTTTTTGAAAATGATTTACTAACAAATTTGGCTGAAATTTATTTTCAAAAAGTTTATTTGAATTTTGAAGGCGTAAAACGCCCATTTGACCCAGTAATATCCAGTATATTTTGAAAGATCTAATCGCAAGGAATATTTCTACAAAATTTCATGTAAATTCGATGTAAATTACTCGAAATATGGCACTTCAAACGTTGCAATTTTGGCTGAAAATACTGGGGTGAACCTATATTTATGTCGACCAGTGTAGTTGTGGATCGAACCTTCCACAATCAAGATGTATTTAATGCCACTTGATCATGCGCCGTAGATGCTGAAACATTTTTTATATCTTGACGGAGATGTTCTACTCAATTTTCATCCTTGATCTTTTGTACTCCAACTAACTTTGAATACACTCAAGTCTAGTGGAAATGAAAGGAAACGCGCGTGGATCTTTGGTACACAAATGGACTTTTGCCTTTGTGATTATGCCATCTGGTCCAGATCTTTTAATATCATATGCTTGAAAAATGCATGGCTCTTGATGTTATCATCTCGGTTTCATTTTAATTAACGAATCTTTTGAATAAATTAGTTATTACAAAAGATATGTATAGATTTTTAAACTCTTATTTAATAAGATATTCTATTCACACTAGGCGTAGGCGAGTGAAAAAAGATGCATGGAATTATAGTTAGACGCGTGAAAAATTTAGGTGCAATTTTAGTTATGCACGCTGCTCTCGATCTTATATGCACGCCGTTCTCGATCTTTGTGCAGCTAAGTGAGACAGAAATTATAGTTTGTGCAAATTTGTGTTGATTAAGATTACATTACTTTCTTCAGTGTAAAGAAGAAGTACAAGTTCAATTAGTGCAATTTTTTTCGCTTATTTTTATTGGGTTGGTGCATAATTATCGGGGATATCAATTTTTCAACTTTTTAATTTTGGCTCCAAATTGACTGAGTTTTGGTACTTAGGGGTTTTCGGGCACGAGAAATCGATTGGCGCATGTCCCGAGTTATGAAAAAA
>OZJO01013802.1:0-13525 GCA_900406225.1 Acrobeloides nanus | reverse complement strand
TAGTATTTTTTTTTGCCATTTTAGGGGTCAAAAAATTTTTTCGATGCCGGATTCGTGTTTTTCAGCTATTTTTACCCCTAGAAATGGTGTTTTTAGAAAAAAAATTTTTTTGAAAAAATGCCCCCAAAATGACCATTTGTGCCACTTTTTTTGCACCACCCTGTATCACAATTTTATTGCAAATCGATTGTACTCACGAAGAGCTATCCAACGAGTGGTCGATGTCCATATTTCGCATTTTGGGAAGCGTGAAAAAAAAATTGTACCAAAAATCGTCGAAAACTCTCTAAAAACATACTTTTTTTACACGCCTCCCATACCCCTCGTTGGATAGCTCTTCGTGAGTACAATCGATTTGCAATAAAATTTTGATAACAAATTCGCAATTTTCCAAATAAAAATTTGAATTTTCTAATGCCCGGTCGGGGTCAATCCCTTTCGTTTCAATACAAATTCACATTTGAAAACCGTGAAAGAAATTTCAAACGCAAATATCTCAAAAGGGTTAAACTTTCAAGGGGTATCGTAAAAACAAAAAATGATCAGCAAAAACCCCTCTTTCTTTTAAAAATAAATTCTCGATGTCCGTTCAAAAAGTTTAGTGGTCCTTTAACCTTTAGACTCCGACGGTTAACGCAATTGAAAGCTTAACTAAAGAAAAAGATTATGCGATCAATGTAACCGATTTAATGGATGGTCGTATTGAAACACTGAGCAATAATCTCTACAGTGCTAGTCAAGAGCTTCAATCTCTATATGATGCGCTTAAAAATCACACTTTTCCTAATAATGATGTAGATTCGTTTGATGAATATCTATCACATATAAGACATGTAGGTGAGGTACTCGAAAGATGTCAATCTACTGGAAATGAACTTGTTGAATGCAAAAGTAATTGTTGTCCGTATTTTTGTGATTTTTTCATTTTTTTGAACATATTCGGGGGCAGAGAAGCGATTATTCAATGCGTATAATTGATTTCTCACATAGAAAACCCCTTAAGAGCGCTATTACTTTTTCCCCTTTATTTTCCCTCTTACTTTTTTTCTCTTTCATTTCAATACACAAACGTAAATGTCGGTAAATAGCGTTGCTTGATTGCAAGAAATTTATGTATTGAAACGAAAGAGGAAAAAAGTAAGGGAAAAAACCCAATCGGGGAAAAAAGTAATAGTGCCCCCTTAATTCCTTAGTGCCGGCTGTCCCATATATGGGACAAGTTTTCGGAAGCTGATAAAAAAAACGATAGTTAGGCCCGATAAGGGGGCATTCACATATTATGTAATTAAAAATTTCGCCTTTATAAAAAAGTAATTATCACTATTTTGGGGCTAAAAAATCCTAAGCTTTTAGATACTTCATGTGGAGCTGGAGGAAAGTATTTCTCGTTAACGAAGTCGTGCTATTATGTAAGATATAGGCTATATACATCATATAGTACAAATTTCATAAGGGCACCTTATACTCCGTTTCCTGAGCAATACAAAAAAGTAGGCACTCCCATAGCTTAGTAGATAAAGAAGCAGCCCGTCCGATTTGGTAAATTAAGCAACGTTGGACCGCAGGTTCGATTCCGCTAGGGTAAAACTTTCGTTTTTCAAAAACAGAATACTAAAGTAAGGCAAACAATTTGTATTCATTATTTTTGTGAAAATAAAAGTTTGATCCTAGCGGGATCGAACCTGCTGAACTAACGATGCTTAACTTGCCATGTCAGATGGGCCGCTTCTTTAACCACTAGGCTATGAAGTGCATACGCGCGGAAAACGGAGTATAAGGTGCATTACAAAAGATAAATTAAAATTGACATTTAGATGGTTAACAGAGCTACCAGTTGGCATGAAGCATCAAATGATTGTATAAATAGAGGCACTCATTTAGCATCGATTCACAGTTCGGAGGAAAACCAATTTTTAATCGGTATAATTTACTCTTAATCAAAAACGTTTTACTTCATTCCTTTAGAATTATCCCAACTAGGCCGCCCAGTTTCTTCATGGTCTCATTTTGTGTGGATAGGACTCACCCGACGGAATGGTGAATTTCAATGGAGTGATGGCACACCCGTCGATTACGATAACTGGGATCCAACAGCATTAAAACATTTAGATTGTGTCTACCTGATGGCCGATCAACTTAACCTTGCATATACAACAGTAAAGAAACCACATTGGTGTGATGCGCGGTGTGATGGAACTCAACGAGGCTATATTTGCAAAAAACAATTAATTTAATCTTTTATGTTTCTTAATGCTAACTAGGGTTGATGGGAAATATTTTCCCGTTTCCCGAACCGGGAAGTCCTTAAATGAGTCTGAGTATCGAAACGAAAATCTGAATTTGAAATTCTTAAGGAATTTATGAAAACTTCCACCGCCGATCGATAGAGCTCATCAAAAAAACGGTAGTACCCCAAGTTTTATTTTATTTTTAAACATATCTTAGTTTTCGAGGTAACTTACTTTTTTATGAACCGAGATGGGGATCGAACCAGACACGTATATATATAAACTGGTGCTTCATGGTCTAGGGGGTAAAGTGCTTAAATTTTGATTTTTTTTGTATCAATATGGGTGTCGTTTAGAGCTTTTCACGGGCGCTGAACTGATGGTATTGTTAATTTTTGCAGAAAAAAATTTTTGAGCTATTTTTACTGTTTGAGGATATATATTGTTCATTTATCCATTTTTGTATATTTTTATGAGCTTATGCAAAATTTATTTTTACCAGAATAAATATACAAATACGAAAGTTTATTCAAAAAATGAAACAAAAAGTTCACTCTGAGCCATGATAATCTACATGACTTGGTCATCATTATCAGGAAAAGGCATGGGATGCTTGGTGCGATGCATTGTTGCTGCTCTTGGGACCCTCGGCGCTAGTGTCCTTCCGACAGGCGGTCGTCTTCTGATTAGATGGTGTCTCGGACGTCCGGCCTCGCCTTCTTCAGGTTGTCCATTTTGTCGAAATCCTGAGGTATTCTTGGATTGGTCCCCGTTATGTTTTTGCCAAAAATTTTGGAAAATTTTTGAAAAAAACATAAGGGGGACCAAGATGATTTTTGAAAAAATCTAAAAAATCACTATAGTCCCCCCTTATGTTTTTTCGCCCGCAGGAAGTCAAAAATTTTGGGGGTGTTTGTACATGTGTGCTCCCCTGATAGCACAGGCCATCACTAAAAAACGGATGTTTGACATATGACTCACCATAAACAGTCCCCAGTTTCAGTCCGATGCTAATTAGTGTTATGAGCATACGGCATCTTCGAAGATGGGCAAAAAGACGGCAAAATATTTGGTGGTTGGAGCATAAATTCATAGGCCAATATGGCAGTCAATTTTATATGTGCGGGTGGAAATTCAATAAATGCTTCTTTCTTTAATTGGTCCTTGTTTCTTTCAACATCATGTGATTTCGAAATCGCGTCATTTTTTGTGAACAAGTTCATTCTTTTTAATGAATCTTTTAAAAGATTTCGTGTCATCTTTAACGGGGAGGGTTCGATCCCGGTAGTAAACATGCTAAAAAGATGCTCCGTGTTTAAAATAGCATCTTTTTGAAAACATGTAGTATTTTACCACTGGGATCGAATCCGGATTCAGAATTCAGAATCCAGATTGAGAATCCTAATCCAGAATATTGGTGCCAAAAAAAATTTGTCAATCATTTTTAGAAAAAATTTCCGGTTCCAAAAAATTTTTTCGGACCCCAAAATTCATTAAAATTGCCGATTTTTTCTGGCTCACCCTGTAACTTTTTAAAATTTCTTGTTTCAGTTATGAGCGATCCACCTCCTAAATCATCCCACGAAACAACTCCCTTGGCACAAGACCATGAGAACCAAGAAAATGCTGATGCTCAAGAATCACCACCGGCTTACACACCTCCTCCGCCACCGGAGTACAAAAAAACTCCGAGCTCAAGTACAGGGTGTTTAAAAAAAAGTGGGATTCTGTTTTTCAAAAATGACCCCTATAGATGTATTTTTATGTGGGGAATCGATTGCGCGCATTCCCGAACTCTGAAAATGCTTCTTTGATTCAGGGAAATCGCTTGTATATTGAAGTGAAAATGAAGATTTTTGCTTCAACACACATCGATATCCCTGAATCAGGGTCAGTGAAACATTTTCAGGGCTCGGGAATGCACGCAATCGATTTCCCGCATAAAATTACCCCTATGGGGTCATTTTTGGAAAAAATTTTCGTACCCAAAATCATGTAAAAAATCACAAAAATCCACCTATTTTGAAACACCCTGTATAAATTTATATAAATTTTTAGTTCCCTATGCCCCGACCACGACAAACGTTGTTGTTGTGCCAATGGAATTCCATTCAAAGCCAGCGGAAGTCATGTGTCCAAATTGTAATGTGCCGATCACGACTCGTGTTGAGCATGAAGCGGGTACTATGACTTGGATGCTTTGCTGTTTTGTCAGCATTTTCCTTTTGTGTTGTAATTTTACCAAGGTATTTATATTTTTAAATTAAAAACAAAAATAAGGTTGCCTCCCTAAAATTACTTTTATAGGGGTGATTTTGTGAAGAATCGATCCCCGAAACGTGAAAACGATTCCTTGACCCTGATTCAGGGGATTTTTGTGGAGCATCGATTTGGCCCAAAAGCTAGACTGGTGATGTACGCAGATGACCTTGTTCGAATTCCCCGCATAAAGTTACCCAGTGATGGCCCAAACCGAAAAATCGTTCGATTTCGGTTTCACCCAAAAAATTTCTTGCGATTCCGGTTCCAGTCCCACCCAAACTTTTTGCGGTTCAGGTTCCACATCAGGAACCGCAAATGGGCCATCACTAAAATTACCCCTAGAGGGGTCAATTTCAAATGATGAAATAAAATTTTTTTCGACAAATTTCACGTTCAGTCGAATATCGAAATGTTACACGTACGTGTAGTACACGTGTACATGTACACACGAAATTGAAAATCCCGGTTTTTTGGTCCACCTTATTATATGTTTTAGGACGTCATTCACTACTGTCCAATTTGTCAACACCTATTGGGACATTATCGTCGCCCATGCTCTTCAAGGATCGTGATGTTCGTTGCTCTCGTCATTGGTATTCCCATCATTTTGAACATCTTGCTTGCTATGGCTGATTCTCATCGCTATTATGGATGATTCTCGTTAAACTGCATTTCATTAAATCTTTTTTAAGTGCACACTCTTATTCTAGATACGAGTTTTCTTGTTTATATATATGTTGTAACAGATCCAGAGATTCGACCTACTTCGTCGGTCGCCCGATCCAAAGACAATTATCTTGACTCTAGATCGGTCGACCGACTCTGAATCAGTCGACTGATCCAGAACCAAAATTTTTGACTCTGGATCGGGCGGCCGATTCTGAGTCGGTTAACCGATCCATAGTTGACGGTTTCTTCGCTCCGGATCGATCGAACGATCCAGAGCAGTGTTGTCCCCTGTATTCATGTGTTTGTGTACACATTATGTACACAACACACGTGTACACAAATACATGTGTACACATGAGTACTAGTGAGTTGAACACATTGACCCAAAATTTTCTTTTGTCATGAATAACAAATCTATAAAGGAAATAAATTCAATTCCTACGACGATTTCGCTCGTGTGTACACAACACATGTGTACACGGGACAACACTGATCTAGAGTATCGCCAAATTCACATACCAAAGCAGGTTTTTCGCGACTTAAAAGAATTTTATCCGAACAACATTTCACAAAAAACATCAGCATAAAACGGAAAACGATGAATAAATTTACAAAATAAAAATATCAGTTTGAACAAATTTGAATTTATCACTTGTCCTGGCACGTATTGCTGTGATGACATCGGCCCAATTCCTAGCTTGAACCGTACGGTCAACCATCAACCAATCGGTTCACGGTTGACCGTACGGTCAACCGTGAACCGATTGGTTGACGGTTGACCGTACGGTTCAAGCTAGGAATTGGGCCGGAGTTGGTGTATTGACGCGAAAATCGAAAATTTTTCTTTTTCGCCCGTATACCAACTCCATTCCCTATGGGGCGCTAACAATTTTTTACTTTCAGTAGTATACTGGCTTTTATATCAATTTGTTTTCAGATGATCCAAAAACGTAATTTTTATGGTTTTTGAAAATTTTTTGGAAAACCGGGGATCGAATCTGGGGACTCAACGTTGCTTAACTTGCCAGATCGGATGGGCGGCTTCTCTATCCACTGCACTATGGGGCGCCAACTTGTTTGTACTTTCAGTACTGACTTTTATATCAATTTGTTTTCAGGTGACCCAAAAATGTGATTTTTATGGTTTTTGAAAGTTTTTTTTTGAAAACTGAGGATTGAACCTGAGGACTCAACGTTGCTTAACTTACCAAATCATATGAGCGGCTTCTTTATCCACTGCACTATGAGCACCAACTTTTTTGTACTTTCAGTACTGGCATTTATATCAATTTTTTTACCCAAAAAGGTGATTTTTATAATTTTTGAAAGTATATTTACGAAAGTAAACAGTAAAATTTTGGGTGGTCTAAATGATAAACATCGTTGTCAACAAAAATTTTTTACACCTAGGATTTTTATTAATCGTCTCCGTCTCGGTTTGGGTAGAAAATATTTATATGAAAACGAAGAAAGTTTATTGATCCATTAATTTTGTTGTTATCAATAGTAAAATGGAAAAGAGCCCCATAGGATGAAGTACATAGTTCATGTGAACTAAAACGACGTATGAAAATTTTATAGGTGAAAAATGTTTGGAACTAGATCGATTAGATAAACGTGAAATTTTTTGAAAAAATTTTTTTTACCATCTATGACCCCTCGAGGGGTAATTTGAATTGACCCCTTAAGGGGTAATGTTATGCGGGGAATCCGAAAAATATCTCCAAATTTATTAGTAGTAAAAATCCTCAAAATTATCTCTACTTTTGCATAAAAATTTAAAAATTCTTGCCAAAATTAAAAAATTTTTCTTTGCCTGTTTTTATCTAGAAACTGTTTTTTGTTTTAGTGTTTGTCATCACGTTTTTTCTTTGGCTTATCATCGAAAAAATCCTTTGTGCATGACCTTCTCCTCTATAATCTAAATAAAAACTAAAAAAAAACTCGACAAAAACTCTCACCATCTTTTGTTTACATTTAAGATTTTCTGGGCAAAAATGCCATGAAGTCTAATGTAAAAAAGGTCAACAGTTTCTATCATACGATTTTTTTTTACAGGGTAGCTAAAAATAGTGGATTTTTGTGATTTTTTGGGACTCGGAAATTTTTTTCCTAAAAATGACTCCAATACGGGGTAATTTTATGCGGGGAATCGAGTGCGCGCATTCCCGAAGCATGAAAACGCTTCTTTGGCCCTGATTCAGAGAATGGAGTTGGTGTATTGACGCAAAAATAGAAAAATTTTATTTTTTGTACCCTGAAATCATCCATCTGGGGGTAATTTTAGGCGGGAAATCGATTTTCTGCATTCCCGAATCCTGAAAATGCTTCAACATTACTCCTAGTGTCCTTACAGATAAAAAATGTAAAAAATGACCATTTTCGAGCTTAGAACTCAATTTTCCCTGAATCAGGATCAAGAAAGAATTTTCAGAGTTAAGGAATGCGCGCAATCGATTGCACACAATCATTACACGCATTCCTGAACTCTGAAAATGCTTCAAAATTACTCCTAGAAAGTCCTTGCAGATAAAAAAATGCAAAAAATGAGGCGTAAATTTAGCAAGACGGGGATTTTCGAATTGTGCAGAAAAAGGAAGTACATTTTGCAGCTTGCAAACAGCAATATACTAACTATTTACTACTAGCGCTAGTGTCAATATTTGCTATGTCTGCGCTTCCGTGTCATTAAAATGTTCTAATCAGATATGGTTATCACGTTGGTTTACTATCGATTTTGCGATCGTGATTTTTTTAAAATATAGCTGGTTTGCATAGGACTAAACTCTGTTTCATTATTCAAAAAGCTGAATCGGGAATTTGCAATTGGGTAAAAGTTTTCGGACCCGACCGGGACTCGAACTATCGTCCAGTGCACTACCACTGTGCTAACAAGACCTCCAACTGAGACCCGTTTTTTGGTGAATAAAGCTGAATCGCATTTTCTAAAATAATCCTGTGAGGGTTTTTCTATGCGAGAAATTGATTGCGTGCATTAAAAAATCTTGAAAACGCCTCCCTGACCCAAAAAACCATTAAAAATTGGCAAAAATCGGGTTTTTAGGGGGCCGATTTGGGGTCAGGGAGGCGTTTTCAAGATTTTTCAATGCGCTCAATCGATTCCTCGCATAGAACCCTCCCCCCATAGGATTATTAAAAAATTGTTTGGTGAAAATTTGGTCGAAAAATCGTAAGCTCACGTTTTTTAGCCACCCTGTTACATAGCTAAACTACACATAAACTAGCCGGAAAATCCCACAAAAATTTCTTATTTTTACCTAATCCGTGTTTTTTGACCACTTAAACCACTTTTAACCATTTTCATCCCCGACTTTTATTGATAACAACCATTTCACATTTTTCTTGTTGACGGTTGAGTTTTGTATACTTATTCTCTATACCAGACTAAACATCTCGACTATCTTATTTTTTACTAAAATTTTTGATCTCAATGAGGCCCTAAAGTCTGGTGAATGACAGGTCGGAAGGCTAATTTGGGGTCGTAAATCTTGACAACTCGAAGAAATTAAACGCAAAAAGTGGTATGCCTATTTAAAAATTCATCTTTCTTTTTGTGTTAAAGGACCAGTGGGGAAAAAAGTTGCCATTTTTGTTGATATTCGGAAAGTTCATGAAAAATGGAGCATTTTTTGTTTTTACTATAGAATCTCTGTAGTTTTCGAGATAATTGCATTTGAAGTTGGCGATTTTTGAAATCGATGTGTATTACAGCGAAAATTTTCGAGTTTTCGTTGTAATAAACAAATTTCAAAAATTGCCATCTTCAAACGCAATTTTCTCGAAAATTACAACGATTCCGAAGATGCCGTAAAAACAAAAAATGCTCCATTTTTCATGAACTTTCCGAATATCAATAAAAACTGGCAATTTTTTTCCGACCAAACTGGCCCTTTAAAGGGCCAGTCTGTGTATCTGTGTATAGTCAGGTGGGAAAAAGTTGCCAATTTTTGTTGATATTCGGAAAAATCATGAAAAATGGAGCATTTTTTGTTTTTAGGGTAAATTCTGAATCGTTGTAGTTTTGGAGATAATTGCGTTTGAAGTTGGCGATTTTTGAAATCTGTGTATTACAACAAAAACTTGAAAGTTATCTCGAAATTTACTCGAAAAACAAAAAATGCTTCATTTCTCATGAACTTTTCAACAAAAATTGGCAATTTTTTTCCCACTGATCCTTTAAAAAATGATTACGTCGAAGTGGGCTATAAAACTGGGGTGAATTTCGAGAGTATTTGTGTTTTGATAGTAGGAAATGACATTTTTATGATTTTATGCTAGACGCTGATCAATTGTAAACCAATAGTAAAGATATTTGCATTGAAATTTGACGAGTTTAGTACAAAAAATTCAAAAAGTGTGTATTACAACGAAAACATGAATCCAAATTCAAATTGTAAACGCAATTATCTCGAAAACTACAACGATTCAGAGGTTGTCGTAAAAACGAAAAATGCTCAATTTTTCATAAACTTTTCAAATATCATAAAATAAGGGTAACGTTTTTTCGATCATGCCGCACAGCTTTTCTGAATTTCGCCATAAAAAAGAGTTTACATTGCGCTATAGGCATGTAAAAATTTTTGACATCGTTCGGAAACTGACTATAGTCTTAAGCTTATTTACGTGCACTTTCGTATTTTTCTAATCTAAATACTTTCCCAGCGAGCGATGGTATTTGTTTCCCAGAGTGGTACACATGTTTTTCTGCTTCCCATTTTTTATTAGATACTATTCCGCGAAATGATGAGCAACACTTTGTACTTTTCCTTATGACTACATATTTTTATAAGAATCAAAAATTGGCCAATTCTCACTCAGCTGACTTTTCATTTCCGTCAAAATTTGAAATGGTTAGCTGATTCGGCAAGAAATGTTTCTGTTATAAGATGCGTTTAAAATGATTTTTTTGAAAACTTTTAATATTTATTTTTATTCATTTAAAGGCTTAGGTTTAGGCTTGGTCTTAAGCTTTAGGCTTAGGCTTAAGCTTAAGCTTAAGCTTAGGTTTAGGCCTAGGCTTAAGCTTAGACTTAGTCTTAGGCTTAAGCTTAGGCTTAATCTTAGGCTTAAGCTTAGGCTTAGTCTTAGGCTTAAGCTTAGGCTTAAGTTTAGGCTTAGGTTTAGGCATAGTCTTAAGCTTAGGCTTAGTCTTAGCTATAGGCTTAAGCTTAGGCTTAGGTTTAGGATTAGGCTTAAACTTAGGCTTTGGCTTAGTCTTACAAGGGAGGGTCCCCAATTGTGAGTCCGAAGTCGATATAAAAACCTAGCTAGACATAAAGATCATAGTCGATTTCATTTTTAAAGTTCAAAAATTATCGGCAACGGGTCACTTATTTGTACTCAAAAATGCGATTCAAAATCCAAAAAAACAATTAATTTCCTTATAGGGTCAAAATTTTCGAATTGAAAACAAGTGAAGTTAGTTTGGCGGATAGTGTGCTTGCTTGTGTCTCGGAAGGTCGCAGGTTCGACTCCTCTCGGCACAATATCAATTATGCATTTCAAATAAATTGAATTTTGATTTCAAACATTTGAAATGCAAAATTGATATGGTGCCGAGAGGAGTCGAACCTGCGATCTTACGAGACACAAGCAAGAATGCTATCCGCCAAGCTATTTTGACTTGTTTTCAATTCGATAATTTTGATCCTATAAGGAAATGAATTGTTTTTTTTTGGATTTTGAATCGCATTTTTGAGTACAAATAAGTGACCCGTTGCCGATAATTTTTGAACTTTAAAAATGAAATCGACTATGATCTTTATGTCTAGCTAGGTTTTTATATCGACTTCGGACTCACAATTGGGGACCCTCCCTTGTTAGGTTTAGGCTTAAGCTTAGGCTTAGTCTTAGCTATAGGCTTAAGCTTAGGCTTAGGTTTAGGATTTGGCTTAGTCTTAGGTTTAGGCTTAGGCTTAAGCTTAGGCTTAGTCTTAGCTATAGGCTTAAGCTTAGGCTTAGGTTTAGGATTAGGCTTAAACTTAGGCTTTGGCTTAGTCTTAGGTTTAGGCTTAAGCTTAGGCTTAGTCTTAGCTATAGGCTTAAGCTTAGGCTTAGGTTTAGGATTTGGCTTAGTCTTAGGTTTAGGCTTAGGCTTAAGCTTAGGCTTAGTCTTAGCTATAGGCTTAAGCTTAGGCTTAGGTTTATGCTTAATCTTAAGCTTAGTTTTAGGCTTGGTCTTAAGCTTAGGCTTAGTTTAGCTTTAGACTTATCCTTAAGCTTAGACTTAGGCTTAAACTTAGGCTTAAGTTTAGGCTTAGTCTTAGACTTACAAATTTCAAAATTTCTATTTGAAACATAATTATGTTAAAAGATTTTTTAAACTCCAACAATTACTGACCAAAGATCAAATCAGGCGTAAAATTTTCGATTGATCGCACTTTTGATTTTAAAACTCTGCATGACATCAATTAGATTGAAAGTAACCGGAGAGACGATAGTCTTCTTTTGAAATGTTTCCTTCTTAATGTTTGAATTTCTTTTTTCTGATTTGAAGTTTATATGCACTTTATGTTTATAATCGAATTGAACAGCTCAGCCAATTTGCGTCAAGTTGCTATTTTTATTAACGAAAATTTTTTTTCTTTCTATTCTTCTCACGAGATTTTATTTCACATTTGTTTAGAAAACTGAAAGCGATCGTTTATTTTTTTTTTACTAATATTTTCTATATTTTTAACAATTTTATACTCTTTTTATTAAAGATGCGCTTTCAATTTCCATTTCCTGGAAATTTGGAAATATTTCCGGAAACGATAATAGAAATGATTGAATCAGGCAACAAATTTTATGCTTCTCAACCAATGATTTGTTTTCCAATGTTCTACCAATCGTTTCAATAAACACAATTTTATTGAAAATCAGGCAACATCCGACAATATAACATTGAAAAACTTTTTTAAATTTTTTGTAACAATGTTACATTGTCGAGCGTTGCCTGATTTTCAATCAAATTGTGTTTATTGAAACGATTGTTAGAACATTGGAAAACAAATCATTTGTCGATAAGCATAAAATTTGTTGTTTGATTCAATCGTTTCCGGAAATATTTCTGTTACCGTTTCCGGAAATTTATGCAACCCTGAAAAACCCCCTATTTTGGTTAAAATTAAAAAATTTGAAAAAAATTGCCTTTTTTTAGGGATACCTTGCTTGTTTAAGACCTTATCAGATTCGTTCAAAAAATTTTTGAGCGAAAATATTCTAGACCCATATTTTTGCTAAAAATTTTTATCCATTTGTCTATTTTTAAGCCTTAAGATGATAGATGACTCTCTATTGTTTATTGCATATTTATCATCATCTTTGATCACTTACTTATTGTTTTTTGTGAGATAATTTTGTTGCCATCGAAACGAAGTCTTCGTTATTTTCACTATCTTAGCCAATTTGTTATTCATCCTATCGTGCCGCTAATTTTATGATATATGAATAAGTCAAAGGACCAGTTCCACGAAAAAAATTTTAAATTAGCCTATCTGGTGGAGCACAAAATTCTGGGCAACTTTGGCCAATAAAGTTGTGTGCTTTGAGCTAAACTGAAGGATTTTTTAAATTTTTTTCTATGTTTTGTTAATCTTTTCCCAAGTATTCGTGTCAATACACATTTAAATTTATCAAACAAATTCCATGCTTTACACGAATTTCGTCTCTACAAGATAGTCTACTTTAAAAAAATCTATTTTCGTGAAACTAGACTTTAAATTTGCAAACAAATATGAATTTTTAGATCACTTATATACCTTAGAAACCATATTTTAGTTATCTAATAACTTTATTTTTTACTATTCAAATGATTTGTTAGTGTCTCTAGCGTAGCCCAGGGCACGCCATAGAGCACAACACCAAGAAACGAAGATATGAATGAGCTTTTGGCCATAATTATAATAGTGGTGGTATGTTGTGCGATGTTTTTCGCATGGTTGATCTCAATGGCTACTTGTCCGGACAAGATGGTCAATTGGATTAGTGGGGCAGCCAAGTAAGCATTTGGAGCTATTGTGGATCAGGGGACCCTGGGGTCACTCCAGGGTCAAAAATCGAAACAAAATTTTCTAAAATTTTAAAAAAATGACATATTTAGGGGTAATTTTATGCGAAAAATCGATTGCGCGCATTCCCGAAGCTTGAAACCTGATTTTTAAGGGCCAAACAAAGGCTTTCAAGCTTCGGAAGTGCGTGCAATCGATTTTTTGCATAAAATTACCCCTAAATATGTTATTTTTTAAAAATTTTCGAAATTTTTTAAAATTTTTGAGCCTGGGGTGACCCCTGATCCACAATAGCTCCGAGCATTTTTTGTAGAAAAAACATAAAGATAATCCATTTTTTAGTAGTGCATCTGG
>OZJO01013796.1:0-23438 GCA_900406225.1 Acrobeloides nanus | reverse complement strand
TTAGAATTTGAATTCCCGCCAAAACCCTGATTTTCAATTTTGGCGGGAATTCAAATTCTAAACCAATTCCAAAAAATCGCTAACTTCAAACGGATTATCTCGACAACGATAGCGATTCAGAATTTACTGTAAAAACAAAAAATGCTCCATTTTTCATGAATTTTCCGAATATATATAAATTATGGCAAATTTCGCTAATTACAGAACCTCACCCTTTTTATACCGCCTAAATTTCGCAAAAAAGCGACAAATTTATAGCTCATAAATGCTGAACGCATCGGGAATGTGTTCAGCGAATAGAACTACGGTCGAATATGATGTTCTTAGATTTTGAATTGTTTACCATAATTTTATAAACCCAAAAAACTAGCCTCACCCTTGCTCCACCCTTTTTAGCTTTGCTTCACCCCACCCTTTTTAGGGTTAACCTCGGATAAGACATTCAAAAAATGACTTTTATTCAAAGACATTTAGACAAAAGTCTTTTCGACAAAAAACTTTTGAGCAAATATCTTTTGGACAAATGTTTTCTTGACAAAGGACTTTTGGATCCTGAGCTTAAAGGACCAGTCCAGTAAGTTAAAACCATATGAAGAAATGATATATTCGGAAAGATCATGAAAAATGGAGCATTTTTTGTTTTTACGGCGTGTTCTGAATCGTTGTAGTTTTCGAGAGAATTGCGTTTGAAATTTTGTATAAGCTCTTCATTATAATACACAAACTTTATTGAATTTTTGCGGAAAAATCGATTTTTGCATCAATTTTTTAAATTTTATAAAATGAACATAGCACCAATTTTTATATCTAAATGAGACGAACAAAATGACACCAAAATTATCCAATTTGAACATTGTTTTGAGTTATTGAAACGAAAATTCTGATTCATGTTTTCGTTTCAATAACCCAAAACAATATTCAAATTGGATAATTTTGGTGTCATTTTGTTCGTCTCATTTAGCTATAAAAAATTGCTACAATTTTCATTTTATGAAAATTGAAAAAATCGATTTTTCCGCAAAAAATTCAAAAAAGTTTGTGTATTACAACAAAGAGCTTGTAAAAAACTCAACATTTCAAACGAATTATCTCGAAAACTACAACGATTCAGAACATGCCGTAAAAACAAAAAATGCTCCATTTTTCATGATCTTTCCGAATATATCATTTCTTCATATGGTTTTAACTTACTGGACTGATCCTTTAAAGCCCTCTTCTTTGTTATACACTTGTTTCGAGAAATTTTCCTTCGCCTTGTGGCATTAAGTGCTTTTTATAGCCATGTTCATTGTATTTATATAATTATAAATAGTAATAATAATATTCCTTTAGGAAATGTTTTAAGATCTGTAGAAGTGTGTAGGGCTGAAACCAAGGCATTGGTGGCCTAGCCTAGGCCTGGCCTACTTCAGTTCGCTCAATTTGTTTCGGTTAGGCCAGGGAAGTCCGGTATTTTTTAGGTTTACTGATGTGTGATGACTCCAGTATCTTCATCATAGGTAGACAAACAGAGTGGAAGAGGGGTGGTCTGATTCTGAGTTGGGTATCTAAAAATATCTGGCGACCTTAAAAAAATGACTTTTCTAGTGATAATTTTATGCGAAAAATCGGTTGCGCGCATCATCGAAGCTTGAAAATGTTTCATTGACCCTGATTCAGAGAAATAATTTTTCGCATAAGATAACCTAGGGGTTACGGTGATCTTAGAAGGAACGATGATTTTCAAGAGCAAAATCCAAAATTTTAATATTTTCTCTTCAATACACATCCTTATTTCCCTGAATCAGGATCAGGAAAGCATTTTCAAGATTCGGGAATGCGCGCAATCGATTTTTCGCATAAAATTACTCCTAGAAAAGTCATTTTTGCAAAAATTCAAAAAATTTTTTTTCGGAATTGCTGCTGCAAAGTTTACCCCTCCCCCTTTACAGGGCCGACCCGGCTGCTCGGGTTAACCCTATTTTTGGTCTTTTTGCCGGATTGGTTGGCTCGGGTAGGCTCCTCCCTTTGTCCATCCGTGATCCTCATAACTGTACAAGCCCAAAACCAACCGGTACTAAAATTCGTATCAGATATGAAAATTACAGTACTAAATATGAATTTTGACAAAACTCATGGTGAAAGGAAAGATGGAGTCATAAGCGTAGGTCTTAGTTGAGACTATAAGCTTATATGTGACCAATTAGCCTTTGCATAACAAATTGGAGGAGTAGATAATTATAAAATCGGCTTACAAGATGCAAAGTTCGTCTAAAATCAAAGGGATACCCCCATATAGGATTATGCCGACTTTTACCGAGCAGTCCAACAAGCTTTTGCTACTCTCCCCAAGAGTTCGAATCCCACCTGAGTCGGTTTGATTTTGCCTGGTATATTCCATGACCAGACAACTTTGGAAGCGTTTTTACTCAAAAATAACATCGCCAACGTGTTTCCCCGCATGAAATTTCCTCTAATAGGGTGATTTTTGAGAAAATTTCGAAAAATAAAACTTTTCGATTTTAGACATCATTGGGGGTAGAATAGACAACAGTAGCTCCGAAGTTTTGACGGCGTGACCTTTTTTTGTTTTTATTCATTTTTTATTATGTTTGATTTATAATAAAAATTGAGGCTGATTTAAAATTGGTTGAAGAGAATGTGCAAAATTTTTCTAATAATCATGTTATTCTCTTGCTTGAGCACACTAATCGAGGCGACTCCGAATTTCACAATAAGCCTAAGCTCAAGCCTAGGCTTAAGCTAAGGCCTAAGCCTAGGCTTAAGCCCAGGTCTAGGCTTAGGCCTAAGCTTAAGCCTAGACCTAAGCCCAAGCCTAAGCTTAGGCTTAAGCCCAACCTAGACTTAGGCTTAGACCTAAGCTTAATCTTAGGCATAAGCTTAAGCCTAAGCCTAGGCTTAGGCTTGGGCTTTGGTTTAAACCTAAGCCTAGGCTTGGGCTTAAGTCTAAGCCTAGGCTTGGGCTTAAGTCTAAGCCTAGGCTTGGGCTTAAGTCTAAGCCTAGGCTTAATCCCAAGCGTAGGCTTAAGCTTAGACCTAAGCTTAAGCCTAGGCTTAGTTTTAAGCCCAAGCCTAGGCTTAGGCCTAAGCCTAGGCTTAATCTTAGGCTTAAGCCTAAGCCTAGACTTAGGCTTATTGTAAAATTTGGACTCATCACAAAAATGGCGCCAGAAACTGTGGTCGCTCATAGAAAATGACCAGAAAAAACCTGAGATTTGAGAAGTGGCCCTTAATTTTTTTAGCCTCCGACATGAGAGCTTTAAACCGAGTAAGTACGACAAAAATTGCTTCTTCTCTCCTGTAAATTGTGTGTTGCACAAAAGACGTCATCATAATGGAAAAGAATTTAGAGTGTTCTTGCGACGAGCAACAACTCTTTAAAATATGCGAAAAAGTATCATTTTTATAAAGACTTGAATTGTCTCTAACTTGTTTATGTCTCAATTTGTTCTAAGCAATTTAATGATTAAAGAGTCTCTTAAATTTTTGCATATAAATTTTATTAAGCAATTGTTTAAATAACATAATGTAATAAATAATATACGTTTTTGAACATGGAACTTTATATGTTGGCCTATCTAGAGCTAAGACAATGGTAGGTGTAAGAATTTATCAACCATTGGATAGTAAGGGATTTATATTTTTCTTGTAACTTTTTTGATGTTTTTTTGTAACTTTTTTGACTCTTTTTTGTAACTTTTAAAATTTATAACTTTTTAGATATTTTTTTGTAACTTTTTAAACATTTTTTATACCTAAGGCTTAGGCCTTAGGCTTAGGCCTTAGGCTTAGGCCTTAGGCTTAGGCCTTAGGCTTAGGCCTTAGGCTTAGGCCTTAGGCCTTAGGCCTTAGGCCTTAGGCTTAGGCTTAGGCTTAAGCTTTAGGCCTTAAGCTTAGTCTTAGGTCTTACAATAAAACCTCAAAAAGTTACAAGTTTTGAAAGTTACAGAAAAAAGTCAAAAAAATTACAAGGAAAAAAGTTACAAGAAAACAACAAAAATGTTACAAGAAAAAATCAGAGCCGATAGTAAGTAGCTGCTAGACGAAAGATATATGGAACATGGATGCTTAGAAAATTATAAGCTGATAGTGGGTCGATAGTCCAGTAGATAGGAAGCGCGCTCTCTAAGATGACAACATCAACCCCATTTTTGTACGTCCTATCCCAAGCGAAACAAGCTTCTTTGTTGGATAAACGAATTCCAAGTAAATTAGATGACCCACCAGGAACTGTAAGAATTAAGAATGTTGTTTATCACGAAGTTATTGAATTGTAAATGATCTCGACACTTAAGCTTAGGCCTTAAAGGACCAGTACAATTAAAGGACAAGTTATAATCATATGAAAAATGATATATTCGGAAAGATCATGAACAATCGAGCATTTTTTGTTTTTACGGTATGTTCTCAATCGTTGTAGTTTTCGAGATAATTGCGTTTAAATTTCTTACAAGCTCTTCGTTGTAATGCACAAACTTTTTTGAATTTTTTGCGGAAAAATCGATTTTTGCATCAATTTTTTAAATTTCATAAAATGTACATAGTACCAATTTTTATAGCTAAATGAGACGAACAAAATGACACTAAAATTATCCAATTTGAACATTGCTTTGGGTTATTGAAACGAGAATTCTGATTCATGTTTTCGTTTCAATAACATAAAAAACAATGTTCAAATTGGATAATTTTGGTGTCATTTTGTTCGTCTCATTTAGCTATAAAAATTGGTACTATGTTCATTTTATGAAATTTAAAAAATTGATGCGAAAATCGATTTTTCTGCAAAAAAGTTTGTGTATTACAATGAAGAGTTTGTAACAAATTCAAAATTTCAAACTCAATTATCTCGAAAACTACAACAACTCAGAACATACCGTAATAACAATAAATGCTTCATTTTTCATGATCTTTCCGAATATATCATTTTTTCATATGATTGTAACTTATTGGACTGGTCCTTTAACTCTACTACAACTCGGCTACCCAACCTTCGACCTATTCAGCTCCAAAAACTAAGCCATTCGTAGTGCCCTTTTAAAAAAACTGTTTGAAGTTTTTCAAAACTTCAAAAGAGTTTTTAGCTTTAAATTTTTTCTCATCATTTATCTTATTAAATGAATATTTACAGTAGTGCTGATAGCAGAAACTTTTGCCGAAGCTTGGACCACAATATCCGTGATTTTCATCAGCTTCAACTTGACTAACAAACTTTTGACATAGCGCCTGTATGGCTTTACAAAATACAGTAAAACAAACACATCTATAATAGGATACAACAAAATCGGAAATAGAAACAATTGAGCATAAAAGTTCGAATATTTAAATCTGATAATAGCTATAACAATAATAAAGCCTATGGGGAGAATGAAAAGGAAGACAATCATGATCAATTGAATGGTGAGCGCTCGAAATAACATTTGATTTATCTTGTAACTTTGAGAAAAACTCAAAGTTTTCCGAAGTGCTATTTCCTTTTTGTAATATAAAGCAAATGTTACAGTTGCATGAAGGGTAACAAATGATAAGAATGAAACTGCATCGAATTTTCCTAACGTAGCCATAGGTTCACATCCACCTTGCATATCGCAACCGGCCAATGATGGTTCCAGGGCCAAGATTTTCTCGAATATCGGTTGTTCCATAATGATATTTTTTAGATTTTCATCTGCATCGTAAGAATACATTGGTAAAAAAATGAATGGTACTAAAAATTTGATTATTAGGGGGGGGTGCAAATTAGGACCCTTTCTGAGCAAAAAAAAAGGTCATTGAAGGTCATTTTTTTTTTTAAAATGACCTTCTAGGGGTAAAAATAGGGTGAAAAATCGATTGCACACATCCCCGTCGCGTGAAAATGCTTCCTTGACCCTGATTCAGGGAATGGGGTGGGTGTATTGAAGCGAAAATCAAATATTTTCGGATTTTTATAAGAAAACCGTCGATTCTTAGGTTTTTCTAGGCGGAGAATCGATTGCGCGCATTTACAAACCGTGAAAACGCTTCCTTGACCCTGATTCCGGGAAAGGATACGTATTTACGTAAATAAATTGATTTTCGCTTCAATACACTGATTTTTTCCCTGAATCAGGGTCAAGGAAGCGTTTCCACGGTTCGGGAATGCGCGCAATCAATTCCCCGCCTAGAAAAACCTAAAAATCGACAGTTTTCTCATAAAAAACCGAAAATATTTGATTTTCGCTTCAATACACCCACCCCATTCCCTGAATCAGGGTCAAGGAAGCGTTTTCACGCGACGGGGATGTGCGCAATCGATTTTTCACCCTATTTTTACCCCTCGAAGGTCATTTTTCAAAAAAATTTTTTTGTTGAAAAAGGGCCCTAATTTGCACCCCCCCCCTTTAAAGGGGGTGTGCATTCGAAGCCCGTTCTCAAAAAAAATTTTTTTGAAAAATAAAAAAGCCCCAAATCTGACTTATTTTTCACCAAGAATCGTAATTTTCTAAGCATTTTTAGCGTAAAAAAAGTGATTTTTAACAAAAAAAATTTTAAAAGTCGATTTACAAATTCGATTTTTCACCAAAAAAATCAATTTTTGTGATAAAAATTCGATTTTTTTTAAAAATTCAATTTTTTGGACAAAATTTGATTTTTCACAAAAAAATCAATTTTTCGCNATTTACAAATTCGATTTTTCACCAAAAAAATCAATTTTTGTGATAAAAATTCGATTTTTTTTAAAAATTCAATTTTTTGGACAAAATTTGATTTTTCACAAAAAAATCAATTTTTCGCTGATTTTTCACAAAAAAATCAATTTTTCGCGCAAAATTGGATTTTTAAAAAAAGTCAATTTTTGGGTCAAAAATTCAATTAAAAAAATTCGATTTTTCAAAAAAGATCAATTTTTGGGTCAAAAAATTCGATTTTCATGCAACTGTAACATTTGGAGTAAAAATTCGATTTTTCAAAAAAAAATTCAATTTTTCGGACAAAAATTTTTGGGTCGATTTTTCAAAAAAAATTCAATTTTTCGAACAAAATTCAATTTTCTGGATAAAATTCGATTTTTCACAAAATTCAATTTTAGATTAAAAATTCTTACTCGACCAATACAACTCGATCCCAATAAACGAAATTATAGCAAATTTCATAAAATATTTCCAATTATTCATCCAAGAATGGATTTTCGACTCAAAAAATATCTGGGAAATTCTAAAATTCACTGCCAAAGAAACAGCATGGGTGTTCGAATAAATAATGAACCCAAAAAAGTAGATTACATACATGAATGACTCTCTGGGTAAATAACTGAAGAGCCCTCTAGAGTAAATTACATAATATGGAAGCAGACTAACTGGCTTCCATAAAAAATAATACAAATCGAGTATATAGACCCAAAGCATCATGTTGACTAGCATATATTTATAATATGACATTTCGGGAGTGGACTTTTTGAGGATTACAAAAACTGCAAAAGCCATCAAAATTGTAGTGATGAAGAATGTTATGTTGTGAAAATAATCATAGACATACAATAGTGTTGGGTGATCAATCATATCCCATGTGAGAGTGTCGTTAAGCATTTTCGAGCAACTCTTGAGTAAAGTTATTCTAGCTATTTGATGGAGCTACAGCGATAAATAAGTACACCTGTTTTTATAATATGTTTTCAGTAACGAATCAACTTAATCTTTTATGCATTCAAGGGCGTATTCTTTCCTTCCTTGTGCTTGTAAAAAAATTTATAAGTAGGACTTAGAATCGGGAGACCGAGCGCCTTCGGCGCTCAAGGGATCGTCCCAAAAAATTTTTTACGTTTTTCGGTTCAATTTTTCTCCAATTTTTTCAATTCTTTCGAATTTTTTCTATTTTTTTGATTTTTTCGGATTTAAAAAAAAATTTTGGAACTACTGTCGATCAGCGACCGCATTGAACGTGAATTTTTTCGAAAAAATTTTTTTTCCAATTTTCTTGTAAAAACCGACTTTTTAGGGTAATTTCTAGGCGAAAAATCGATTGCGCACATTCTCGAAGCATGAAAATCCTTCCCTGATCCTGAATCAGGGAAAAAGTTGATTTTTTAAACGAAAATTCCTCGAACAGGGTCAAGGAAGCGTTTTTACACTTCGGGAATGCGAATTTCGGGAAAATCGATTCCCCGCAAACTTTTAGCCTAGAAAACATGTTTTTCAGAAAAAAAATCGAAAATTTAGATTTTTCGATTTTTTTCATTATTGAAGCGAAAAAAAGGAAAAATCTAAATTTTCGATTTTTTCTGAAAAACATGTTTTCTAGGTTAAAATTTTGCGGGGAATCGATTGCACGCATTCCCGAAGCGTAAAAACGCTTCCTTGACCCTGTTTCGAGGAATTTTCGTTTAAAAAATCAACTTTTTTTCCTGATTCAGGGTCAGGGAAGCATTTTCATGCTTCGAGAATGCGCGCAATCGATTTTTCGCCTAGAAATTAGATTAAAAAGTTGGCTTTTAGAAGAAAATCAGAAAAAAATTTTCGCGTCGAAACGCAGTTCTACCCTGATTTTCAGGGTCAANAAAACATGTTTTCTAGGCTAAAATTTTGCGGGGAATCGATTGCACGCATTCCCGAAGCGTAAAAACGCTTTCTTGACCCTGTTTCGAGGAACTTTCGTTTAAAAAATCAACTTTTTTCCTGATTCAGGGTCAGGGAAGCATTTTCATGCTTCGAGAATGCGCGCAATCGATTTTTCGCCTAGAAATTAGATTAAAAAGTTGGCTTTTAGAAGAAAATCAGAAAAAAAATTTTCGCGTCGAAACGCAGTTCTACCCTGATTTTCAGGGTCAAACTTAATTTTTCACGCTTCGAGAATGCGCGCAATCGATTTTTCGCCTAGAAATTACCCTAAAAAGTCGGTTTTTACAAGAAAATCGGAAAAAAATTTTTTCGAAAAAATTCACGTTCAATGCGGTCGCTGATCGACAGTAGTTCCAAAATTTTCATCAAAAATCGAAAAATTTCTGAAGAATACCCAAAAATTGAAAAATCCATCAAAAATTGAAAAATGCATAAAAAGTTGAAAAATTCGATAAAAATTGAAAAATTTTCTTAAAAATCGAAAAATTTTCAAAAATTGAAAAATTTGTAAAGTGGTATTAAGTTTTGTAACCTATGCATTCCTAATTTCAAAAAAGTGTTATTTGTTGACGTGAACAAGTTTTCGCTTCAACCCATAAACCGGTTTAATTATATGTAAAAATCTTTTTAAATAATATTGCCGTCGAAAAAACTTTATATGATGAATATAAATGTATAAAGTTCGCTATAAGAGATGATTCAGTTTATTTATCTTGTTTTCCACATTTTCCGGAGGAGAAAATTTTTGTGCAAACAAAATTATGTGTTCAATCGATTGTCTGTGAATGAATAAACTCGATTTGATCTTTTTTATTATTTGACTTTCATAGTTCCCTATGACACGCTTAGTGCGCTCCATAGTGTTTATCAGTACTATTTTTTAAATTTATTGCTGCTAATACGTTTTTTGAGAGCAACTACGAATTGTTGACTTTTTGATTTGTAGCCAAATTTTTTACAGTCTGTTTCTTTAAATATTTTTTTAAAAGTTGACACTCGCTAGTCAAGATAGAAATTTATCCAGAGGCACACGCATAGGTCACCAAGGGGGGGGGGGGTACAGTACCCCCTCANATTCATTCATCATATAAATTTTTGAAAAAATCGACCTTTTTTTTGGTCGACAACATATAGCCCCGAGGTAGCTTGTCCCCTCTCCTTGTTCATGTATGCTTGTACCCCCCCCCTAAAAGGCCATTCATCCATCCATCCTGAGGGACCGGTGTACCCCCCCCCCCCTACTGGTGACCTATGGCCACACGTGTACAAATATAACGTTTTTCACAGAGTGATTTAAAACAGTGCCTGTTACACAGCATAGTGCGAAGTGGCGCCAACAGCATGCATAAAGTTGAGGGTTCAATCCCGCGCGGAGCCATTCTTTTTGCAGTGTCCAAAATTGATAAAAAAAATTTTGTCTAGGGGTATTTTTAGCCCAAAAACACGAATTTGATGTTTTTATTTCTCCAAAACCTCCAAAAATGAATTTTTTTCAATTTTTATAAAAACGCCTAAATTTGCATAACAATTTTAAAATATCGTATTTCCTGAGATTTTGAAGTAATAAAAACATCAAATTCGTGTGTTTGAGCTAAAAATACCCCTAGGCAAAATTTTTTATCAATTTTGGACACTGGAAAAAGAAATGGCTCCGCACGGGATCGAACCCTCGACCTTATGCATGGCGCCACTTGCACTTTGCCATCTAACCGGCACTTTTTTTTAAATCTCTCTGTGAAAAACGTTATACCACCTTCCCCCGAGGCGAGGGTGGTCTCCTTCAATGGCGTAGGGAGAAGGATCGGCTGGGGGGAGGGGGCACTTCTCCAAAAAAGGCTTCAATTTTTGACGAATTTTTCAATTTTTGATGATTTTTTCAATTCGAAAAATCACAAAAATCCACTTTTTTAGCCACTCTATATAAACTTCATATCAAAATGATTGGACAAGGAGCAAATGCAGCCCCACCTGCACCAATTGGTGGTGGAGCTACTGGATCTAGTAAATTTCCTCACTTTTTTCCTATTTTGTATCAAATTTTTAGCCCAATCCGCTGGCATCGGCTCTGGTGCTACTGCTCCCCAACCACAGGGAATTGGTTCTGGTGCTACTGCTCCCCAACCACNTTGGACAAGGAGCAAATGCAGCCCCACCTGCACCAATTGGTGGTGGAGCTACTGGACCTACCCAATCCGCTGGCATCGGCTCTGGTGCTACTGCTCCCCAACCACAGGGAATTGGTTCTGGTGCTACTGCTCCCCAACCACAGGGAATTGGCTCTGGTGCTGGCATAAATGTCCAACCGTACGCCGGAATTGGCTCTGGAACAACATGTGGATCGCATGGAATTGGTTCAGGTGCCGACGCACACCAACATTGTGAACACCACCAAATCGGGGCTGCCGAAGCCCACGCTCCACATCAACATCATCACAAGCATGAGCATGGTGGATGCCAACACCACCATCAAGAAGGTGGAATTGGACATGGGGCTGATGGGCATACTCATGGTGGTGCCGGTATTGGCCAAGGTGCTGGAGAAAATACACTTTGTCATGATAATAATGAACTTTAGATATTTTTTTCAATTTTTATACTCGAAAACCTGCGCTTCACACATTGAATCAGGTAAAATGTATTGAAGCGAAAAGGCAGATATCATAAAATTTTAAAAAATACAACGTTTTAGCGACTGACGAATTTTACAATTTTTGATAAATTTTTCGATTTTTGAGTAATTTTTCAGGAATTTTTCAATTTTTAACAAATTTTTCAACTTTAGTTGCGGGTTCGATCCTCTAGACTATAGGGAACGAGATCGAACTCGCGACCGTGAAGACCGAGCGCGTTAACCACTCGGACATGGGAAAACCTTCAGTTTTTTAAATAAATTTTATCATGTCTTGCTTTTCGCTTCAATGCATTTTCCCTGATTCAGTGTGCGAAGCGAAAAAAGTTTTCGAGTATAAATCGTTTAATAATGAAATAAAATTGTAAAAATTCATTCTACAACAGGAATTCGTTGTAATAGCAAAGAAAGTTTGGCAAAAACGGCAGCTCTATTTTCCCCGATGATGTTGTCGATATAGTCATCGTTGTTTTCTTCCAAAACCGACGACAAAAATTTTCGTAGGTCTTCAAGTCGAGCATTTTGGGCACTGTGCTTGGTTAGTGTGTCATGACGGATTTTCTGTATAAGAAATAAAATGTTAAAAAAGTAAACTTTTGGAGCTACTGCACAATAGGGGGCCCACCCACGTGAAAAAATTTTTGAAAATTTTTTTCTGGAAACCCCTCTAGAGGTAAAAACATNAGAAATAAAATGTTAAAAAAGTAAACTTTTGGAGCTACTGCACAATAGGGGGCCCACCCACGTGAAAAAATTTTTGAAAATTTTTTTCTGGAAACCCCTCTAGAGGTAAAAACATGCGAGGATTCCGAATTTGGTGTTTTCAAAGCAAAGAAAACGCTTCCCTGATTCAGGGAAGATGTATTGAAGTGAAAAGTCGCAAAATGCGATTTTTGCGACTTTTCGCTTCAATACATAGGTCTTCCCTGAATCAGGGAAGCGTTTTTTCGCTTTGAAAATGTCAAATTCGGATTCCCCACATGTTTTACCCCTAGAGGGGTCATTTACAGAAAAATTTTTGAAAATTTTTTCACGTGGGTGGTCCTCCCTATTATGTTGTAGGTCTAAACTTGAGAGAACCTGTTCGTTTTCCAAGTCGATCTTCATTTGTTGTTTTTCCTTTTCGAATTTTGACAAAGCGATTTTCAGTTCAGAATTCTAAACTTTTTGGTTGAAGCAGAAACCCCAATGAAAAAAAAAATATACTTCTTTTCTCAATCCATTTATCACAGCATTCAGTTTTGCAGCCTCTTTCTGACGGCTTTTTTCACTATCTTCTAGCTGTCTTTTAGTTTCCTTGAGAAGTTTTTCGGTCTAAAAAACCCTATAGATAGTGTCTTATCAAAAAGAGTGTTAGAATAGATCTTTTATACTCTATTCTACACCCATGGCGTTTGAAAATCGGAAAAACGTGCCAACTATAGTTGCAGTTGTAGTATTAGGATAACCGTCACAATTCAACATTACTTTAAAGGGGGTAAACTTTGCAGCAGCACTTCCGAAAAATTTTTTTTGAATTTTTGCAAAAATGACTTTTCTAGGGGTAATTTTATGCGAGAAATCGATTGCGCGCATTCCGAATCGTGAAAATGCTTCCTTGACCCTGATTCAGGGAATGGGTGTATTGAAGCGAAAATCCAACATTTTCGAATTTTTATGAGAAAACCGTCGATTCTTAGGTTTTTCTAGGCGGGGAAGCGATTGCACACATTCCCGAACCTTGAAAACGCTTCCTTGACCCTGATTCAGGGAAGAAATTGGTGTATTGAAGCGAAAATCCGAAAATGTTTGATTGGGACGTATCCAGAAAAGTAAGTGTGTAAATTTGTATTTTTAGCTTTTATATACACACTTACTTTCCTGAATCAGGATCTGGGAAGCATTTTCAAGCTTCGGGAATGCGCGCAATCAATTTCTCGCATAAAATTTCCCCTATATGGGTCATTTTTAGGATTTTTGAAAAACAATTCAGCTCGAAAAAACATGAAAAAATCGCCCAAGTTCCGGTTTTTTTTCGATACACCCTATACTTGTTGATTTGATCGCTGAATAGTGTTTTCCATCTTTCTCTTTTGATCCTCAGCTTCGGCTAACTTTGTCTTCGTCTCTTCGAAATCCTCTTTTAATTTTGAAAATTTGCTTGATAAATCTTCTTTTTCTTTGGTATGTTTCTCAATTTCATTTTGCATCTTTTTGACTATCTATACAATTTGGCTTGTTGAGGTGAGTAAAAAAATAACTAAAAACCTGATGGTTAGCTTGAATTTGAGCCGCATTTTGAATTCTAAGCTCTTTTTCTATACGTTGTATTTGTAGATCAAATTCTGCTTCAAGCTCTTTTCGAGTTCTGAAAATCTTTTCTTTTAACACTAGAACGGTTTCTTGTAACGGCAATTGATTTTGATGGATTTTTTCATGCTGATCACGATGCGCAAAAAAAATTTCGAAAAAAGTTTGTTTTTGGGGGGTCTAGGTCCTCTTGAAGTGATCTATGTTGAATTTTTAGACCCCTTTTACTTATCGATTAGTTGTCCCACTGTACGTAAAATTTTTTCCATCATCTGGAATTGACCCCTCTAAGGGTAATTTTATGCGAGAAATCCGAATTTCGTTTTTTTGAAAAAATAACTTTACCAACGTGTCCCTTACATAAAAATACTCATATGCAAAAATTTTTATCGAATTCGGACACAAGGGAGCGGATGGGAATCGAACTTACGATAGTCCCAACGTTGCTTAACTTGCCAGATCGGACGGGATGCCGACTTCGGATTTTGAATTTTGGGTCTAGCTTTTTTTATAGTTGGCGCCGAAACGGACTATACCTCTCTGCTGCTAAAATCGAAATTTCTCGCTCTTTTAATTCTGCTTTAGAAATAATCTCATCTTTTTCCTTTACCACTTTTTGCAGCTCTTCAAAATGTGCTTGCAAAATTTTGACTTCACTATCCATTTCTTCTCGAGTGTTTAATTGGGTTTCTGAAAATAGATGAAACATTTGTATAGAAATTTTTACTCATTAGCCAATTATCAGTCTGTAATTTTTCAATTTCATTTTTGAACTCTTTTTCCTCCTGTTCAATTTTCGTAAATTGTAATTGTAGTTTTGTGTTATATTCAAGATGATTTCGTTCGATAGAATCTTCTAGGCGTCTAATCTAAATTTTTTATAATCAACTTTTCTTACGAGGAACTATCCCGAAGTGTGACATCGAAATCGATATCGAAGCCTATCCCTAAGATTAAGCCTAAGACTAGGCCTAACCTTAGCCTAAGCCAAACCAAAGTCTTAGCCTAAACCTTAGCCTAGGTCTTAGCCTAAGCTTATTAGCGAAATGATTCCGACAAAATTTTCAACCCATTTTCCGTATCAGCTGGAGTGAAAAAAAAGTTGCGCCACAAAGTGGTGAACTAGGGACCGATGGAGGCGCTACTAAGCGAGGGGTTCGTGTGATTAATTGTTTTTACTACGGGTGGGGGTAAAAACAAACACTTTACCAGCTCATCTTGCTCATCCATTGTTTTCTTGCAATAAATAAGAACATCTTTAAATCTTAAACTATTAAAACCGATGAGATTTTCCAGGTAGCTATTTTCTTCAACTAGCCTAGCTAGCTCTTTCTGTAACAAAAATTAAAAGAGATGTAGTTTTTTGTTGTAAAATTACTTTGAACTTTTCATTTTTGGACTCTTCTTGGTTTCGATCAAACACAACTTTATTTCGTTTCATACTTTTTTCGTTTATTAAAATCTATAAAAAGGTCGTTTGATGTTTCGAAAGTTGACATTTCGAAACGTTTTTTAGGTTTTTGAGGATTTCTCCGGAAATACAAAGCCAATTCTGATAGTTTTGGTGTCGTTAGAAAGCTGGATTTCATAGCAATCGTATGACACTAAAATCTTTCCATAACTCAAAAATTTTTTGAAATAAGTAATTTGTAAGATGATAAAAGGCTTAGGCATAGGTTTAGGCATAATCTAAGACTTGGCTAAGGTATAGACTTAGGTTAAGGCTTAGGCACAGGCTAAGGCGTAAGCATAAGCTTAAGCTAAGGATGGTCCAGGATCTTATTGTTTCTGATGCTAACTATGACGTCGCTAGGAATCTCTTAAAAAACGGTACGATGATAAGAATCTTCTTATTAGGGAACTTTTCCATGATTTGCAGGAATTGAAACCGGCTTAGGCTAAGGCATAGGCTTTTGGTTGAGGAGTTATAATTAGTAAAAAATGTCAGTTTTTTCGACATTTTTTTACTATTATGCAATATCTCCGCAATCAGAAAGAGTTAAGGCATGATTTTGGCGTCATTCGATTGCTACGAAATCCAGCTTTCTAAAGACACCAGAACTATCAGGATTAGCTTTCGGTATTTCCGGAGAAATCCTCCTCAAAAACATAAAAAACGTTTCGACATGTCAACTTTCGAAACATCAAACGACCCTATAAAAATAATAAATATATGTCAAAAAATTTCAAGTCAAATGCGTCTATTATGAGCAATCTGAATGCTTTAGATTCGTTTTATCGACATAAAAATCATTCAAGTGTATAAGCAGCAACATTGTCAAATTTGTGAAGAGACAAACTCGAAATTCTTAACAACTCGAAAGTCTCAGAGACTAGTGTTAAACGGTTCGAGGGAGCTCCAATTTGAATTAAAAATTCGATATTTAAGCAAAACTTCGATTTTTGTGCAATAATTCGATATTTGGGCAAAAATTCATCAAAAATTGAAAGTTTGACAAATATTGAAAAATTCATCAAAAATTGAAAAATTATCAAAAATTTAAAATTCGTCAAAAATTGAAAAATTATCAAAAATTTAAAATTCGTCAAAAATTGAAAAATTCATCAAATATTGTAAAATTTCTCAAAAATAAAAAAATTCAGCAAAAATTGAAAAATTATCAAAAATTTAAAATTCGACAAAAATTGAAAAATTCATCAAATATTGAAAAATTTCTGAAAAATTCGACAAAAATTCAAAAAAGATTGTGTATTACAACGAAAATATGAACCCAAATTCAAATTTCAAGCGCAATTCTCTCGAAAACTATAACGATTCAGAGATTGTCGTAAAAACGAAAAATGTTTCATGATTTCAAAAAAATTTTTCTCCATTTTTCATGACCTTTTCAAATATATTATTTTTATATAGGGCTCTTCTCCGAGTAGACTGGTCCTTTAAGTTAAAATTTGATCATATCTCCAAAAATTCCACCTGACATCATAAATTCCATGTCTTATGCTTGGTAATTTCCGTTCCAATTTTTGATACTTACTTTGAAAACACATGGGTATGCCGCCTTCTTCACTCCCTATCATCCTTTTGTTGTAGCGTTTACGAGACACTGGGAAAGGTGAAAATTTCGATGAAAAACGTCTTACGGGAAAAAACAGGTTTGGAGATTGCTCGAAGACGATGATGTGTATCCATTAGATGAGTTTGCGTCAGAAAAAATTTGTTGAACTAGGCAATATTTTGCGACGGTTCTTTTTCATACTTAAGTTAATGACCTTCCAAGATTTTCGAAAACATTTTCTCAATTATTTTCTCAATTTGTCGATTTTTTGCGTGCTCCAAATTTGTCATATTTAAAATTTTCAGCAAAAAAATTTCATTTTTTGTTTCTACGACAACCTCCGAATCGTTGTAGTTTTCGAGAAAATTGCGTTTGAAATTTGAATTTAGGTTCATGTTTTCGTTGTAATACACAAACTTTTTTGAATTTTTTGCGGAAAAATCGTCAAATTTCGATGTAAATATCTTTACTATTGTAAATTATGAATTGTTAACGTTTAAAAAATATTCATTTTTTAAGCAAAAAAGTCAACTTTTGTAGTGCAAAAAAATTGAAAAAATTTTTTTATTACAACGAAAACATGCACTTTTTCAAATTTTTTGCACAAAAATTGACTTTTTTTGCTAAAAAAATGAAACATTTTTTTAAACTTTAAATTCATAACTTACAATAGTAAAGATATTTACATCGAAATTTAACGATTTTAGTGCAAAAAATTAAAAACGACGAATTTTTCAATTTTTAACGAAATTTCAATTTTTGATGAGTTTTTCAATTTTTGACTAATTTTTGACTAATTTTTGACAAATTTTTCAATTTTTGATGATTTTTTCGATTTTTGGGTAATTTTTCAATTTTTAGCGAATTTTTTAATTTTTCAATATTTTACGAAATTTTCAATTTTTAATGAATTTTTCAATTTTTGACAAATTTTTCAATTTTTGATGATTTTTTCGATTTTTGGATAATTTTTAAATTTTTGACGAAATTTTCAATTTTTAACGAATTTTTACCGAATTTTTCAATTTTTAATAAATTTTAAAATTTTTTATGTATTTTTCAATATTTGACGAAATTTATATTTTTATAGTTTTTTTTATTACAACGAAAACATGAACCCAAATTCAAATTTCAAATGCAATTCTCTCGAAAACTACAACGATTCAGAGGTTGTCGTAAAAACGAAAAATGCTCTATTTTCCATGATCTCAACAAAAATTGAAAAATTCATCAAAAATTGGTGATTGATTGAAGACGATGTGCCCATTCGATGACGTGTGCCCATTCGAGGAGTTTGCCTAGTTTAACAAAAAAATTTGTTGAACTAGGCAACATTTTCATTCTTAAGTTAATGACTTTCCCAATTATTTTCTCCATTTGTCGACTTTTTTGCGTGCTCAAAATTTATTATATTTAAAATTTTTAGCAAAAAAATTTAGACTTCATTTTTTTCTTGGGACCTAAAAATGTACAACTCGGATTTTATGGATTATGAAGCCGAAGCCCTCAGCCCTTCGACTATTTCTTCTCAAAGTCCTTCAACTTTGGCTGCCCAAGTTGATTCCCAATTTGTCTTCAAACACAATGCTACCGCCGAGATTTACACTGTACAAAAATTTTTTTTGCTCATTTTTTTCATTTTTTCAACTTTTTAGCTCTTCAAAGATGATGTGGATTTGCTTTTTTCGGGAAATGTTGCTTTGCAAGATCAGAGTGCTTTGTTGTCGGTATAATAGTGATGCGCAGTAATCGGGAATGTCGTGCGTAATTCACGTTTTCATGTCAATATATAGACTTTTTTAACAAATGAAGATTTCTCAGTGGTGCAAATTAATTTTCAAATGTCGATATGTGGCTATAGAAGTCGATTTTTGACGAACCAGAGGTTTTTTCCGACCCTACCAGGGTTTTTCTAGTCGGGAAATCGATTTCTTGCATTGCTGAGGCATGAAAATAGTTGCGTGACCCTGATTCAGGGAATACAAAGTTTTTGAAGCATTTTCAGGGTATACCCCTCGTAGGGTACCTTCTCGTAGTCAAAATCAAAAAGTTCCTTCAGATTCGTATTCCCCATGTCGAGAAACCTTTTGAATTTTTTCGATTTTTCCGCAAAAATTCAAAAAGTTGTGTATTACAACGAAAACATGAAGTAATCACAATTTGTCACCGTAATCCGTAATTTCGTAGATCGTAATCCGGATTAAGGCGCATCACTACGGTACAACATTCATTCAAAAATGGAAATCTCAAAAATTTTAGAGAATTATACACCACTTGGACAATCTCATTGTCGCGCTTGAGGATGAAAAACAATATTTGCTGGGGGATGTCTTGTGTAGCTGGGCGGTTCGACAACAAAAATTAAGCATCGGATGTGTTTGGACTCAACAGATGAACCATAATCAGTTGAATTCAATTGACAGCCAGTAAGGGTTTTGGATAATAGTAGCATGAATGTTCACGTTTTGAACCAGAGTCCTATAGTCCGTTTCAGCCCCAACTATAAAAAAGCTGGACCCAAAATTCAAATTCCGAAGTTAGCATCCCGTCCTATCTGGCAAGTTAAGCAACGTTCGGCCCCCAGGTTCGATCCCACTAGGGCGAAAATTTCGATATACTTTTCTTACAAAGAATGGAGCAAAAATTTTTTGCCCTAAGAAAAGTTTTTTGAAGATCAAAATTTTTGCCCTAGTGGGATCGAACCTACGGGCCCAACGTTGTTTAACTTGCCAGATCGGACGGGCGGCTTCCTTATCCATCAGGCTATGGAGTGCCAACTTTCATACCGACCCGCGGGAAACAGAGTATATCCTATGATTAATTTTTTCTTCAATTTTGAAAATTTCAGGTTCGAATATTTTGGAGAGCTTCTTGAACAAACGTTAAGTGGGCTCTTCTATCTCAAAGAACAATATCCGAACCACGGGTTTGATCAATTTTTTGATCGAATTCGTCATATTACCCACTACTTCCTATTCTACTCTATTATTGTTTCAAAACAACCCCCATCTGTGGTAGTAAAATGTGGTGAAGCAGAAAATCATCGAAGGAGCAGATTTTGGTTCAACACCGAAATAAGGTCTTTTATTGATGTTATATTAATACAGCCGAGCGCTAACGCGCTTCGAGGAGGAGAAGAAGAGATGTTCGTGAAGTCTCCCGAGTGCTTCTTCCTCCGAGCATTTCCTTTCTCCGAGCGGTTGTAGTGACGTGTAAATATGCGAATTTTACAGGACCAGTACAGGGTATATAAAAAACGGGAATTTGAGCGATTATTTCATGTTTTTTCGATCCGAAAATTTTTTTAAATGACCCCATTAGGGCTAATTATATGCGAGGAATCGATTGCGCGCATTTCCGAAGCTTGAAAACGTCTTCCTGATTCAGGGAAATGAGTGTTTTGTATTGAAGCGAAATCGTAAATTTACCTCCAGAAAGTCATTTTCAGGCAGAAAATCTAAAAAATTTCGATTTTCGCTTCAATACACACTCTGATCCCTGATTCAGGGTCAGGGAAGCGTTTTCAAGCTTCGGGAATGCGTGCAATCGATTCCTAGCATAAAATTAGCCCTAATAGGGTCATTTTCGAAAAAAATTTCGTGGCGAAAAAACATGAAAAAATTTTTATACACCCTGTAAATCTAACGTTCACGTGACCGTCTGGACATCCTCGCAGACAAACATTACACGTTATTAGGATAAACAAAAACAATAATTTGTTTAGGATTCTTGGAGGTCGAAAATTTGGCATACATAAGGCGAATGACAGTGTCCAACTTCAATGCTTTTTAATTACCGATGACACGGCAAAACGTCTGCTCAGCAATGCTTATCATGAAGTGTAATTTTGGAAATTTTCAAATTTTTCAAAAAATTTTTTTATACTTCAGATATGAGCACGAAGAATTTGTCATAGAACCCCCTAATGCAAACATTCATTATGATGAAATTGGTGGCTTGGTGGCTAAATTTGAGGATATGGTAGCAAAAATTTTTACTTTTTTTTAAAATTTTGAAATTTCTAGCGAGTTTCGAAAAAAGGCCAGCTTCGAAGAGATTCTGTCGCCACGAAACGTTATTGCTTGTGCTATAACATTCGGCTAACAGCCAAACATGGAATTGATTTGATTGGAAAGAAAGTTTCTCTGCCATTTGCCATTTTGGTGGGACCGAAAACCGATGTTGAAGCTAAACTTTTCATGGAGAGATCGTTTGCGGATTTGGTAAAAAAAGTCTTAGAGGGTGGTTCAAAAAAGTCTTAGGCATAGTTTACCAGTAGGGGGGATACACCGGACCCTCAGGATGAATGGCCTTTCAGGGGGGGGGGGGGTACATGATAAAATGTTTCAAAATTTATATGATGAATGAACTGGAAGGGTACACGAACCCTCATGATGGATGGATGAATGACTATAAAGGCGGAAGGTCTGAGGATGAGTGGTAAGGGGGATACTGTACTCCCCCCTTGGTAACCTATGGTCTTAGGGTAGTCCAAAAAAGTCTTAGAGTGGTCCAAAAAAAGTCTTAGGGTGTTCAAAAAAATTTTTCGTTTAAGGGATTTTTTATGATTTTGGGACCCGAAATTTTTTTCTAAAAATGACACTTCGAGGGGTAATTTTAATTTTAAATCGATTTGTGCATTCCTGAAGCTTGAAAATGCTTCCGGATTCAGGGTAGCGTATTGACGCGAAAATGAAAAAAGTTCAGATTCTACCCTAAAAGTCAAACGACATTTTTTTGAACCACTCTGTACTTTTTCCAAAAAATTCTTATAAAATTTAGGTTCGGAAACCGTTGTCAGATACGCCAAAAAATGTTAGCTACCAAGATATGGCCGATGCGCTGGAAATGAAATTCCAAGTAAATTATATTTTCCAAAAAGTTTAGTTCATTTCCGCGCCAGGCTCAACATTTTTCCAAGCCCATAGTCAAGTGGTTAGGATGTCAGAAAGAGAATGGGGTTCGATCCCGCTCGGGGCGATTTCTTTTTGCAGCATTCAAAAAATTTGCATATGGGTATTTTTATGCGAGAAATATGATAGTGATATTATTTTTCCAAAAAAATTAGTAAAAATTATTTTCAAAATTTTTCGATGAAAAATTCGATTTTTCACAAAAAATTCAATATTTTGACCAAAATTCGATTTTTGTTCAAAAATTCAAATTTTCACAAAAAAATTCAATCTTTTAACCAAAATTAGATTTTTTCGTCAAAAATTCAATTTTTCGAGTAAAATTCGATTTTTGAGCAAAAATTCGATTTTTCACAAAAAATTCAATATTTTCACCAAAATTCGATTTTTGAGTAAAAATCCGATTTTTGTTCAAAATTCAATTTTTCACAAAAAAATTCAATCTTTCGACCAAAATTTGATTTTTTCGTCAAAAATTCAATTTTTCGACCAAAATTCGATTTTTGAACAAAATTTAATATTTTCGATCAAAAATTCAAATTTTCACAAAAAAATTCAATCTTTCGAGTAAAATTCGATTTTTGAGCACAAATTTGATGCCCGATGAACTTTCCGAATATATATTTTTTCATAGTGCTTTTTTCCCGAGTGGACTGGTGCTTTAAATCAATTTTTAGTCAATTATCGAAACCCCTCTAAAATCAACTGATACGATTCCAGTGATTCAACCAAAGCCTTTTTCAAACCAAGCCAAACACCATTTGGTTCATAGACTGAAGCCAGACTCGGCTGCAAAAATTTCACTTGATACTTTTATGAAGGTATGTGCATATTTTTACAACAATTTATTTTCAAATTTAGCTCTCGGTGGCAGAGGAATATTGTTTGAAAAAAGGGTCGAACACAGAAGGCGAGTGGAAACTCGTTCCTTATTACGAGTGGTTTTTTAAGTTGGCCGAACTAGTGAATAAACATTTACTCGAAATGTGGAACAATGGGTGAGTCATTGCCTAAGAAATTTATATAACAATCAAAATAGAGAGGTTCACCAAGGTTATCTTTAGTAGATTTTCTAAAGAAATTGAATGCAAAAAAGTATCAAAAAGAGAACAAAAAATTCAAATTTTGACCATTTTTTTCTCAAAATTGAATTTTTGCTCAAAAATTTTTAAACATTTTTCGGTACTATTAAGAATTAGCAAGCCCACTAGACGTGTTTTTTCAAAAAAATTTTACTTTTTTCTTTGGAAATGACCTCTCTACTTTATGTGGAAAATCGATTGCGCACATTTTCAAACCTTGAAAATGCTTCCCTGACCCCGATTCAGGATATTGTATAGAAGCAAAAATGGTCAAAATTCGAATTTTGCTTCAATACAATATCCGGAATTAGGGTCAGAGAAGCATTTTCACGCTTCGGAAATACGCGCAATCGATTTCCCGCATAAAGTTACCCCTAGAGAGGTCATTTTCAAAAAAAGTAAAAAAATTCACGTCTAGTTGACTCGCTAATCCTTACCCATTTTCCAATTTTAGCCTAATTTACGGCTTTTGTGGTAAAGAAGAAGCAGAAGATTTGTTGAAAGAATGCCATAGATCTACTCTATTGATTAGGTTTTCCGATATTGAATATGGGAAAATTAAGATCAGTGTTCGAGATAGAAGTGGAGGTAAATCAAACCTGTCATGGACATTATGAGCGAAAGATTAGAAAACAGAAACCAACATCTCCCCCTAAAAATTCTGACTTTCTGCGAGCGGCAAAAAATAAATGAGAGTTATTTTTTCGATTTTTTCAAACAATTTTTTAAAAAGCCGCAAATTTTGACCCAAAAAATGAAATTAGTGACGAAAATGTGTAAAAATTGGGGTTCGCTACTGTAAGTCTAAGACTATGCCTAAGCCCAAGCCTAAACATAAACCTAAGTATAAGCCCAAGCATCCAATACTTTTGGGCACTTATGCACATTAACCCCCCCACGGCCGTGGGGGGGGGGGGTTAAAGGGCACTAAATTT
>OZJO01013792.1:582-25448 GCA_900406225.1 Acrobeloides nanus | reverse complement strand
TTTTTTGGCGAAAAATGATCGAGTAACGTAAAATAAGCCTAATATTGGATGAAAACTAGAAATATTAACCCGAAAAATTTTTTTAACGAGAAAAAATTTTTTGACCCCCTATCGGGGTACCCCATGTTAAAAAATCACTTTTTGAAGAAACGGTTCAGAAAAAGCTTTGGTTATCGTTTCTAGTCTGGATCGCGGTATCTTGTCTTAAAGGGGGGGGGGTACACTTGTATAAGTAAAATCAAGATTTTCCGAGATTTTATAAAAACGATGCATAAAAATGATTTTTTTTATCATGAATTGCGTAAAAAACCATGAAAAAAATATTTAGACGTCGTTTGGACTCCCTTTCTGGCCAAAATGCCGTTTTTAGCTAGTTTTTTTATGTTTTGAGCTCATTTTTTCTGTCATTTTTTTATTTCCTCTGTAATTCTTGTAGAACAACTCATCTAGCTTCTGTTTCATCTGTTGATTTGTAAAAAAATACGAATTTTTTATTGACTTATACGAATTTACGACTTCCCTGAAGATATAGAGTCCTCAGAACATCGAAAAATAGCGTTTTATAGCGTTTCTGAAGGAAATGGGGGGCTCGAAAAACACCTTTATAGGGTTTGTTTTTTCGCAAAAACTTCATACTTTAATTCTTATGCACCTGTACTTGCGGAAATTGATTAAGAATACATTTATCACTTTTAATTAAACTCTAAAAAAGGCAGATTAAAACTACAGTGAAACTTATTTTAGGCATATGATTTTTTGCCAAAATTATAAGCAAAATAGGTGTACTTTTATGGGTTTTTAAAAAAATTGTGCTGGTGCCATTTTCACGTGAAGGTTCACCGAACTGGCAACCGATTTCAAAAATTTCTTATGTTGTAGCCAGTGACATAACTAGGGGGCAGGTGCCCCCCGCATGGTCGACTTTATGTATCACTATCAAGGGCGACAAAAATGGATGGTGTTCGAATTTACCAACCAGAAGTTATACCTCTTAAACCAGGAGATCCATCAGCCCCCCTTACTGGAAAAAATGAAAATTTTTTCCTAATGGTCCCTCTTATGTTTTTGCCCAAAATTTTTCAAAAATCTTAATGTCCCCCATTACAATTTTTCACAAAAATTGATCAAAATTTCCCTTTTTTTCAACAAAAATGTCCCAAATCTGCTATTTTTTCAAAAATTTTCATTCGGCATTTTCAGCTTAAAAACAAGCATTTCTCAAGCGATTTCACAGGTTCTGTGGTCCCTCTTATAAATTGAATGACCTGTAAAAAATTTTGAAAAGTTATCTCATATATTGGGATCCTGCCTTAGTTTCATGTAGCTGACCACTGCTCTAAAGGAGCCAAAACAACCGTACTTTTGCGTTTTTTGGCGAAAAATTTTCAAAAAATAAAAAAAATCACATATAAGGGGTATTTTCATCTAGAAATCGATTACGCGCATGAAAATACTCTTTATAAGTGATTTTTGAAAAAACTTTTCACCAAAAAACGCAAAAGTACGGTTTTTTGGCTCAGCCTATAATATAGTTATTATTAGGTTGTTTCAAAAATTCGCGGACTTCACTTTTCACTACTTTCTTGAAAATAATATAAAGTAAAAAATGTATATTTGAAATTTTACTTTAAATTATTTTCGTGAAAAGTGAAGTCCACGAACTTTTGGGACAACCCAATGTTGATTGATTTTTGTGTTTTTTTTTAAAGGGAGCGTAACATTTATTGCCTAATCTCGAAAAATCGAAAAAAATTTTCCGATTTTCTTCTAAAAACCGACTTTTTAGGATAATTTCTAGGCGAAAAATCGATTGCGCGCATTTTCGGAGCATGAAAAATTAAGTTTGAGCCTGAAAATCAGGGTAGAACTGCGTTTCAACGCGAAAATTTTTTTTCGATTTTTTGATATTGAATTAGACTATTGTTCCAATATTTTATTTCTTTGTTCGAACGGAGTAAATTATTATTTGGAATATTTGAATACATTATCTAAAAACAAATCATAACAATCGGCTCCGTTCGAACGAAGAAATAAAATATTGGAACAATAGTCTAATTCAATATCAGAAAAAAATTTTCGCGTTGAAACGCAGTTCTACCCTGAGTTTCAGGGTCAAACTTAATTTTTCATGCTCCGAAAATGCGCGCAATCGATTTTTCACCTAGAAATTATCCTAAAAAGTCGGTTTTTAAAAGAAAATCGGAAAATTTTTTTTCGATTTTCGAGATTAGACAATAAATGTTACGCTCCCTTTAAAAGCTCGACTAGTCGGCGATACTTAAAAAACACACCGATTCACGAACCCGGGTATTCCCAATTGATATGGGACCGAAATTTTGGCGCCAATCAATTCTCCATAGTTGAAAACCTAGGGTATATGACGTTTCCGAACAAATCTGAGATCCTCACCACAAACTGTTCCGTGGTAGGGTCGATTCTTATACAAATTAGCTTTAAAGCTTCGAAAAACAGTGTCAGCATAAAACGCTTAATTTTCGGCCGCGTTAATGATTTTTTCCGTAGTTCTTTTTCTAACTAGTTGAGGAACATCGGATCTATAGTCGACGAAGCTTTTTTCAATTTCGATTTAATTTGACGAAATTATGACACTTTAAATTTTATGCTTTTTGTCCGTGAATTTTAAAGTTAAAACATCTAAAAAAACTTTTTTATGGTTGTTAATTCGGCCGGAAACTTTTTTTAGATCATAGATCTGAGATGGAGAATATTTTTAAAAAAGAATTATCGAATTTCATCGAAAATTTGCCGAGAAAAGCAATTTTTTTGTCAAACTCTCATTTAAGCAAAATTTGAACAAAATGAGAAAAATAAACTTTCTTTATTTTTATTTTTTTTTAACCCTCCGACGACTGAGCATATTTTTTAATGCTTAAAAAGCTCATAACTTTTTTATTTCGAAGTCTTTTTTGATGCGGTTTTTTTATTGGCGGACACATCCAATAAGGCTTATTTTCCACTAGTTTTTATTAAAAAAATATTTTCAGGAAAAAAATTTTTTCAGCTATTTTACTAAAACCTTCATAACTTTTTTATTTTGATGAATCAGCCAGTATAATATAGCATGGAAAATAGTAGAGACTCTAATCTACAACATACAAAAAACCGAATGCCAAAAACATTTAACCCTGATTTTTTATGAATTTTTAAATATTTTTTAAATTATTGGGCAAAAACAATTCGCCGCTGGCCGGAGTCGAACTCGGCACCAGGGTTGTCGCGACTCATAAAACTTATCGAGTTCGAGTTTTCGAGTTTAGTATGTTTATTTTTTACATTAAAAATTAATGATTTGTAATTTGATTATATTCATTTTTACATAATCCTTTAAAATTAATCAAATTTAAACATAAAGAAAAATTAATGAATAAATCAAATTAATAAGTATTGTTACATTTTGGCAAATTATAGTGCAAAAAGAGAAGTTTTTTCTTAAAAAATTACTTCTCCAAAACTCGATTATTTTTTCGAGTTCGAGTTTCAAAATAATCGAGTTCGAGTTTGCGACAACCCTGCTCGGCACCATCACAATCAAAAACCAACGCGCATCCAATTGCGCCAACTGGTCCTATTTTTAATTAGTTTATATTTTTACTACATTTTAGATAATCTTTAGATAAAATATGTATAAATTTATAAAAAAATCAGGGTTAAATTTTTTTGATATGCGGTTTTTGTATGTTGTAGATTAGAGTCTCTACTATTTTTCATGTTATGTTACACTGGCTGATTCATCAAAATAAAAAAGTTATGAAGGTTTTAGTAAAACACCTGAAAAAATTTTTTTCCTGAAAATATTTTTTTAATAAAAACTAGTGGAAAATAAGCTTTATTGGATGTGTCCATCAATAAAAAAAACCGCATCAAAAAAGACTTCGAAATAAAAAAGTTATGAGCTTTTTAAGCATTAAAAAATATGCTCAGTCGTCGGAGGGTTAAATAAAAACTCGAAAACTCTTACAAAAAATGAATTAAACATGATTTTTGAGCAAAAGAATTCTTTTTTGCGAAAAAAATTTTTACACAAAAACTTTTGGAACGGTGCGGAATTTGAACCTGCCTTTATGGGCGATAAAATCTGACGTCCTATCCACTTGGCTACAGTTGCCAGAAAAAATCATTTGGTTCCCCAAAAGTATGCCGTGTAATATATTCTAATTTTTCTTTTAAATAATTCAACTATTCAATAAATTTTCTGCAATGGTGTCTAAATACTTATTATAAAATATTATTCTTTTTAGAATTCAAGTCTTGAAACATTGGCATATCATGAAATTAAACAATTTCATAAAATACGAAACAAGTTGGAAAAGTTCAAGAGCCTTAAAATGACATATTTTTTGAATGAAATTTGTGGTCAAGCGGCATTCCAAGTTTTCAATGAAGCATTCTGTAATGGGCTCGATCGTATGCTCGCTGAGATTATTCAGAACATTAATGATCACGTACTTTTATTACGTGACATATGTACGGCAGGACAACTAGCATATTTAATATATATGTTGTATTTGATCATAGTAGAAGTATGGGGTAATGTTTATACATGGGTAAAAGGGCGGCTAGGATTTTTGAAGGGGATGCCGGCCCCTTGGCGATGTATGAGTGATGTTAGTTCAATAAACAATTTTTAAGAACTAGAAGAAACGCTTACTACATTTTTAATTCTTCATTTTTTCGTATTTATGTGCAGAGGTGGATAGAGAGGGGTACAATTTTGGATTTTTGAGTGGGTAAGGGGGTCAAATCGTTAAGTGGAGGGGGTTTCATTTTTTGTAAAAAAAATGTAAATTTTTTAATAAAATGCAAAAAAATCTCAAAAATGATGTATTTTTCAAATAATATATCATTTTTTGCTTCAATTTTTTCCGTTTTTTCTTCTTCCGGAGAAGGTTCTTGTTTCAGGGGGGAGAGGGTGTACAATATATCTCCTCTATCCACCCAGTGGCGTAGCCAGAAAATTTTTTTAGCTATCGCTTCGAAAACATGTTCATTCGATCCAACATAGTCGATAATAGGCGAGGGGTACCTATAGTAAAAAATTCAAATCCTTAAAGAGGGGAGCCATTTGGGGGTCATTCTCCGAAAAAATTGTTTTCCTCGATATGACCTATATAGGGGTAAAATTATGCGAAAAATCGATTGAGCGCATTTCCGAAGCGTGAAAATGCTTCCTTGACCCTGATTCAGGGGAAATATCGATTTTTTGAAGGTTTTTGGGAAAAATCGAACTTTCAGGGGTCCCAATTCGATTTTATTTTGCTCGAATAGACTTTAAATCGACTTAAAAAACTGTTTCTGGGTCAGAAAAACACTTTCTGATCGTTTTTGGAGTAAGTTGTGAAAGTTCGATTTTCGACCTCTGGTGGCCGGATGGTCTGGTGGGTCCATTGAGGGTCGAAAATCGAACTTTCAAAACTTACTCCAAAAACGATCAGAAAGTGTTTTTCTGACCTAGAAACAGTTTTTTAAGTCGATTTAAAGCCTATTCGAGCAAAATAAAATCGAATTGGGACCACCGAAAGTTCAATTTTTCCCAAAAACCCCCAAAAAATCGATATTTTCCCTGAATCAGGGTCAAGGAAGCATTTTCACGCTTCAGAAATGCGCGCAATCGATTTTTCGCATAATTTTACCCCTATATAGGTCATATCGAAGAAAAAAATTTTTTCGGAGAAATGGCTCCCCCCTAAAAAAAAGTTATGATCGATTTTCTAAAAAAGTAACATTTTTAAACAATTCTCAAAATAAGTTTTAAAAAATTTTAGAATTTTAATTTTAGTCTTAAAATGTTCCTCGGCGAAAATGAGGAGGATATGCTATCCTCAGATTTTAAATTGGACTTAAAATAAAAAAGTTATGAGGTCAACAAAAAGCGGTACATAAATTTGTCGATCAAAAATAGGTACCTCTTTTTGTCGACCTCACAGTGACGTAGCCATGAATTTTTTAAGGGGGGTACATTTTTGGGAAAAATTTTTTACCAAAGGGTCCTTTATGATTTTTTATAATTTTTTTCTGAAAAGTTGATAAAATCATAAGGGTCCCACATCACCCTCATGTAAAGAAAAAATCGATTCACCGACAAAAGTTAAAAAACGAGCCGTAGCGGCCTAAAATCGGGTCTGAATAACAACTTTTAAAAAGAGGTTTTAAAAATGGGATGATAATTTTTGAGTTATTGAAAAAATAAGCATTTTTCAACATTAAAAAGGGGGTACGCTTCTCGAAAAAAATTTTTTTTCTCCAAATTGGCTGATTTTTGGTACACGGGGTTTTCGGGCACGAGAAATCGATTGGTGCAAGTCCCGAGTTCCAAAAAAATTTTTTTGACCCCCTATGGGGGTACCCCATGTTAAAAAATCAATTTTTTCAACATTTTTATTTTGTCTCCAAATTGGCTGATTTTTGGTACTCGGGGGGTTTTCGGGCACGAGAAACCGATTGGCGCAGGTTCCGAGTTCTAAAAAAATTTTTTTGACCCCCTACCGGGGGTACCCCATATTAAAAAATCAATTTTTTTAACTTTTTATTTTGGCTTCATGATCTTCTACGAAAAAATTAATTTTTTTAACATGGGGTACCCCGATAGAGGGTCAAAAAAATTTTTTAGAACTCGGGACCTGTGCCAATCGGTTTCTCGTGCCCGAAAACCCCCGAATACCAAAAATCAGCCAATTTGGAGCCAAAATAAAAGAGCTGAAAAATTTGATTTTTTAATATGGGGTACCCCCGGTAGGGGGTCAAAAAAATTTTTTTAGAACTCGGAACCTGCGCCAATCGGTTTCTCGTGCCCGAAAACCCCCCGAGTACCAAAAATCAGCCAATTTGGAGACAAAATAAAAATGTTGAAAAAATTGATTTTTTAACATGGGGTACCCCCATAGGGGGTCAAAAAAATTTTTTTGGAACTNATTTTAGGGGGGGGGTACCTAGCATCGCGCAGCGGTTTTGGGGGGCAGCTAGCAGCTCGCGGGGAGGGTAGCTAGCAGTGCTAACGGCGCGCGAAGCGCGCCGTTAGCCATTTTTTGACCTTTTTTTTTGGTCCTTTTTTTTAGTCGTCAAAATTTTTGGTACCAAAAAATTTTTTTCTGAACCCACCTAGCAGAAAGTCGAAATTTTAGGGGGGTCCTTTAGGGTATGACTCCCATAGGGGGTCAAAAAAATTTTTTTGGAACTCGGGACTTGCACCAATCGATTTCTCGTGCCCGAAAACCCCCGTGTACCAAAAATCAGCCAATTTGGAGAAAAAAAATTTTTTTCGAGAAGCGTACCCCCCTTTTTAATGTTGAAAAATGCTTATTTTTTCAATAACTCAAAAATTATCATCCCATTTTTAAAATCTCTTTTTAAAAGTTGTTATTCAGACCCGATTTTAGGCCGCTACGGCTCGTTTTTTATCAATTTTTGCAAAACTTAAATTGAGGGTGATGTGGGTCCCCCTAGGTTTGTTTTAAAATTTTTTTGAAAATCGAAAAAAATCATAATGGTCCCCCTTTAAGAATTTTTGCTTTTAAAAAAATTAATTGCTAGATAAGTGTAAAACTCGCGCCGTAAGGCGCGATTTTTTTGTTGAAAAATGATAAAAAATTATGCTGAAATTGTTCAGAAAAAATTGATTTAATGTTTAAATAAGCACAAAAATGCACTATTTTTAAAGAAAATGGGAAAATTTTAAGGCGTAATTTAAAATTTTGACATAAAAATGAAAAATTTTACAATTTTTGCGAATATTTTTTGGCCGGCCTTCGGCCGGCCAAAAAAACTCTAAGATTAAAAACATTTTTTTTGAGAATTGTTTAAAAATTTCACTTTTTTAGAAAATCGCTCATAACTTTTTTCCTTGAGGTTTGGAATTTTTTACTATAGGTGCCCCTCCCTTATTATCGACTATGCCGGATCAATGAACAAGTTTCGAAGCGGTAGCTGAAAAAAGATTTTCTGGTTATGCCACTGTATCCACCTATGTTTATGCGAAAAATTTTCTTCAGATTTATGTGGAAAAAACTTATGTGTCAGAAACTTATTATAAATTATTTTCCAGTTTTATATCATTGTTTACATGACCTTCATTTAGATGCATTATTTCCAGCTTTACAACAGCTAATCGCGGATATCCGAGCAAATATGCCAGAAATACCTAGAAGAATAAACGATTTTATAGATAGAAATGTACGAGGAGTACGTAGTTTAACGACTGAAATTCTAAATGCTCTATACAATTGTCCAGGTAAAAATGTTGTCAATTAAATCTAAAAAGGTTGACAACTCTTAGGTATTGATAATTATGTCGGGATTCAAATAATTTCTCAATATACGGATACCAATATAATTTATATCAACCAATATACTCAAGGCGATGAGGATACCAAATTAATTAAAAGATTAGCAAGAAACAGATATCTAAAGTTTCCGAGCAAGCAGCATTTTATTTATCATTTGGTTAAGCATTATAAAAAATTTAATCCAATGGATCTTATAGATGATCTTATAGATGATTTTGATCGAATAGCTGGACTATATCACGCGGTAATTATATTTTTATTAGAAGGGACGGAATTTCGAACTTCTTCATGCAAATATTTTGATTCGAAGCATTTCGAGTGCGAATTAGACGTTAGTGTCCCAAAAAACACTGTTAAACGTCCTATTTTAAGGGTTCGCACGCCAAAGAAAAATAATGCCGTTAAACGTTGGCTAACATTGGAGCGAGTCAAAGATTTCGAGTTATTGTTCGCCAACGTGGGCCCAAAACATTAGCTCGCGCCAATGTTTGAGAGCAAATTTGCATTTGCCTAATTTGCTATGAAAATAGCAAATCATTAAAACGATCAATCCTATTTTTAAATTTTTTAAAAATCTAGGATCGATCGTTTCGGACAACGTAAGCGAACATTGGTCCGTAATCTTTGGCTCAACCAATGTTAGCCAACGTTTATAGTCTGTTTCAAAAAGAGATACAATCATAAATTTCACAACCCCAGTTTGGAGCGATTCCGTCCGATCTGGCAAGTTAAGCAACGTTGAGTAAAAACCTTGATAGTTCGATTCCCAGCCGAATTGTTTTGCATTTTTAGTTTCGTTAATTTTTTGTTTTATAGGTTTTTTATGCTAGGAATTCGATTTTGAAGTTATTTTTTATGAGGAAAAAAATTAAAATTAGCAAAATTTAAAAAGTGCAATTCGACGCAGGCGGGAATCGAACCAGCAAAGTTTTTACGAAGGAAGATTTCCCGACGTTGCCTAACTTGCCAGATCGGACGGGATCGCTTGAAACTGGGGTTGGGGAATTTCTATGGTATATCTTGCTGAAACAGACTATAATAGCGTTTTTTCTCGAACCTGCAGCGTTTGGATGAAGAGCAGCATCTTGCCACTTCGCCACCGACTCACTTGGAGTTGTTCCTTTAGATTTTGATCAATATAACCCGACGAAAAACGTACAACTTTTCAACTAGTAAAAGTTCAACTAGGAATATCGGTCATGTGAAAATTTATGTGAAATATTTAAAGGGGGTGAAAGTTACGACCTGTGAGATGGAAAATTTTTTTTCTAAAAATAACCTCTATATGGGGAATTCGAAAAAGCACTCCCGAGGCTTGAAAACGCTGTTTTGACCCTTATTACGCTTTTATTACCACGAAATTGCCATTTTTTGTATTTTAGGATATCCTAGAGATACAAAAAATGGCTATTTCATGGTAATAAAAGCTTAATAAGGGTCAAAACAGTGTTTTCAAGTCTCGGGAGATCTTTTTCTGATTCCCTGCATATAATTACCCCTATAGAGGTTATTTTTAGAAAAATTTTTCCATCTCACAGGTCGTAACTTTCACCTCCCCCTTTAATAACTTTTCATACTCTAAACGGCTTGATAAGATTTTAAAAAATTTCGATTTACATCTGAAAGTGCTTCCTTGTGAACGAAATTGGGGGTTTATACATAAAATCTAGAAAACAAAAATCTAGAACACGAAATCTAGAAAAAAAAATCTAGACGACATAAAATCTAGAAGTCGAAAATCTAGAAAATAAAAATCTAGAAACACGAAATCTAGAAAAAATGAGAGAAATAAAATCTAGAAACACAAAATCTAAAAACTTGCCCCGAGCGCTTGCATCGAGCTCTTACTCCGAGTGCTCAGCTCATAGCGCTTTCTCGGGCGCTTGCTCCGCTCCGAGCTCTCCGCGATCAAGCGCTCGGTGCAAGTGCTCGGAGCAATCGCCCGAGAAAGCGCTCTAAGAGGAGCGCTCAGAGTAAGCGCTCGAAGTAAGCGCTCGGTGCAAGCACCCGAGAAAGCGCTCTGAGCGGAGCGCTCGAATGTCCGAATTTTGCCATATGAAATTACGAGAAAGGGTCTTATATGCAATAAATTTCAACTTAAAAATCAACCACAAAAATAATAAACCATTTATTTTTTGATCCTGATTCAAGGACATAAATATGTGTATTGAAGCGAAAATCGAAAATTTTGGGTTTCTTGCCCCAAACTTATCTTTCTGAGGGTAATTTTATGCGGGGAATCGATTGCGCGCATCCTCGAAGCTTGAGAATGCTTTCCTGCTTCAGGGAAATAAGTGTTTTGTCTTGAAGTGAAAATTTTGGATTTTTCTTCTAAAATATCGTTCTAAGGGTTATTTTATGCGAGAAATCGATTCAGCACATCCCCAAAGCGTTGTGGTAGAACATAATTTTTCAAGGACGATGGTCAAGGATGTATTTTGACGCTTCGGGGATGAGCTGAATCAATTTCTCGCATAAAATTACCCTCGGAAAGATGATTTTGGAGCAAGAAACCCAAAAATTTCGATTTTCGCTTCAATATACATATCTATTTCACTGAATCAGGATCAAGAAAGCATTTTCAAGATTCGGGAATGCGAGCAATCGATTTTCCGCATGAAACTACTCTCAGGAATATGATTTAGAGGGAGAAATTTCAAATTTTTTCGATTTTTGCTTCAATATACACATCTAGTTACCTGAATCAGGGTCGAGGAAGCATTTTCAAGCTTCGAGAATGCGTGCAATCGATTTTTCGCATGATTTTACCCCTATATAGACTATTTTGCCAAAACAATTTCCGAGCACTTGCACCGAGCGCTTACTCCGAGCGCTTGATCGCAGAGAGCTCGGAGCGGAGCAAGCGCCCGAGAAAGCGCTATGAGCGGAGCACTTGGAGAAAGCGTTCGGAGTAAGAGCTCGGTGCAGGCGCTCGGGGCAAGTTTTTAGATTTTGTGTTTCTAGATTTTATTTCTCTCATTTTTTCTAGATTTCGTGTTTCTAGATTTTTATTTTCTAGATTTTCGACTTCTAGATTTTATGTCGTCTAGATTTTATGTTTCTAGATTTTATGTTCTAGATTTTTATTTTCTAGATTTTATGTCGTAGCCAAATTGGGAACGAAACCAACGCTGACCTCTATTGAGAATATCGAAAAATCTTCGAACAAACCGTCTTACTTCTTTTAAGAAACTTTTATAATTGTGACAAAAACTTTAAAAAAATTATAATATTGACTTCAGGACGCCAATGACATTGTTTTTAACAATATTAGCAGCTCAGCATCTCATATAATTGGAGGAGGACGTACCTATTCTTTTTATACACCAGTTATACCAGCTAGACCATATAGATTTGTTGCTATTCTTGTTACAGACGTGGGAGAAGTGTTTATCAAAACATACCATATATCGACAAACTTAAGTATTAATTTATTATATAAAATCTATGTAGAACAACTTGTACATACTCATTTCTCAAAATATTTATTTTTCGAAGAAGTAAATCAGCTTGTTTCACCCATATGATTTGAAAAATCAAAATTTCCCGATTTTTTTTTAAATTTGCTTAGAAATAATCAGAAGTTGTTAGTTCTGACCATACCATATGTGCGTGGGTCATCTGATGTGATCAGAGCCCCTTTTTTGAAAATCTTTTTTTCTTTTTGTAAAAAGATAGGACTTTTCAATTTTTTGAGGAATATTCAAAACGAAAAAAGTCCTATTTTTTCAACAAAAAAATTTTCAAAAAAGGAGATCGGTCGTTTGTTGCCCAGATTCTGGGCTACAACCGATCTCCTTTTTCAAAATTTCGTTCGTAATAAAAAGTTAGAATTTTCCATTTTTTATGTCGAATTTAAGGTGTTCTGCCATGTTTTGCATAAAAGTAATTTTATTTCGACTTTTCTGATAAATTCTATTATCAAACATGATTAATAATGATAAAAACAATCTTTCTAGCCACTTAAAAAAATTGTCATTGTGATCGCCATCCCTTAGAAATGGCGCACAGTGCCACGATCCAGACTTTTTTCATGTTTACCTGAATCAGGTTGAAAAAATTAGGTCATGTGGTTGATTCTAATTTTTTTGAAAAAATCATTTTTCGTTCCTATTTTTTTCTCGAGCTTTCAAAAATCCGTACTATGGACACCGACCACTTATTTCGTAGCTAATCGTGCATACAATCGATTAGAAACAAAAAATCATGGTCAAAAACATTATTTTACATAAAAAATTTTCAAAAAATTAGGATTAACCGCTTAATCCTAATTGTTCAACCTGATTCAGGCATATATGAAGAAAAAAAAGGTCGAGATCGTGGGAAAAACCACCTTTATAACGTTGACGCTTATTATATAAAAGCATTTTAGTTTATACTACACGCGCCTTTAATGTTCAATTATTAAACACGAATGCGAGTGCATACGATCCTTTCAGCTGTTATTGGACGGATATTATGAATCGAAATGGAATGTAACATCACCGAAGATTACTAAAAATTTGAAAGATTAATAGGAAATTTTGGAGCTACTGGCGATCAAGGGAGTCAATGACCAGGGATAAAACTTCTGACGAGAAATTTCCCGATTTTCTTCTAAAAGCCGACTTTTTAGGGTAATTTCTAGGCGAAAAATCGATTGCGCGCATTCCCGAAGCGTGAAAATGCTTCCTTGACCCTGATTCAGGGAAATAGATGTGTGTATTGAAGCGAAAATATGAAAAAATTTTGGATTTTTCTTCTAAAATCATCGTTTTAAGGGTTATTTTATGCGAGAAATCGATTCAGCATATCCCCGATGTGTCAAAATGCATCCTTGACCATCGTCCTTGAAAAATTATGTTTCTACCGCAACGCTTCGGTGATGCGCTGAATCGATTTCTCGCATAAAATAACCCTTAGAACGATGATTTTAGAAGAAAAATCCAAAATTTTCATATTTTCGCTTCAATACACACATCTATTTCCCTGAATCAGGGTCAAGGAAGCATTTTCACGCTTCGGGAATGCGCGCAATCGATTTTTCGCCTAGAAATTACCCTAAAAAGTCGGCTTTTAGAAGAAAATCGGAAAAAAATTTTCGCGTTGAAACGCAGTTCTACCCTGATTTTCAGGGTCAAACTTAATTTTTCATGCTCCGAAAATGTGCGCAATCGATTTTTCACCTAGAAATTACCCTAAAAAGTCGGTTTTTAGAAGAAAATCGGGAAATTTCTCGTCGGAAGTTTTGTCCCTGGTCATTGACTCCCTTGATCGCCAGTAGCTCCGAAATTTATATTGGGTTGTAACAAAAGTTCGTTTCACAAAAATCAAAGTCTTTTTATGCGTTTAAAAAATTTATTTTTTGCATCAAAATTTATTTTTTAGCTATAAAATGGTTATTCAAAACATGAAAAAGCATTTGCGACACGTTTTGCTGTGGCTTTTTGACAAGGACAACTTGATAAAAAATAGAGAAGTGGCCAGAGAAATTCAAGAAGTTTATGGGAACGAGGCGATCACGGAACAAGGATGCGGAAAGTGGTTGAGAAAGTTCAGAAATGGCGATAAAACGTGTCGCAAATGCTTTTTCATGTTTTGAATAACCATTTTATAGCTAAAAAATAAATTTTGATGCAAAAAATAAATTTTTTAAACGCATAAAAAGACTTTGATTTTTGTGAAACGAACTTTTGTTACAACCCAATAGTTGCTAATAAATATTATAGTTGCTAATATGTAGGATAGTTGTTAATCAAAGAAAATTTTATGAAATAAAGATGGCCACAGGGTTCGAAAATTCGAAAAAAGTTACGCAAAGGAACAAAAATAACTTCCGTATAAGCTGTTTTTTTCACCTAAAAGTTCCCAACTACAATTTGTAGCGATCTCGTCCGATCTGGCAAGTTAAAAAACTCGAGGATTCTTCAGCGCAAAATACTCGCTGGTTCGGTTCCCGCCTGAGTCAAAATGATTTTGTTCTTTTTTTAAATTTTGTTAATTCTGATTTTTTCATGAAAAAATAATGTCAAAATCGAATTTCTGACATAAAAAACCCTATAAAGCTACGGTTACAATGGGCGGAAATCGGAGCCGAAAATCGGAAAATTGAAAAAAAGTGGTTACAATGCAACCGAAAATCGGAAGCCGAAAAACGGGACCGGAAAACGGAAATGTGGTTACAATGAGCGATTTTTCGATTTTCGGACCCGTTTTTCGGAAAATCGGGTTTTTCGGAAAATGTGGTTACAATGAGCGATTTTTGGCTCCGATTTTCGGAAAACCGGAAATTTTTTCCGATCGAATTTTTCGATCGGATTTTTTTATCGGATTCCGATTTTTTGAGATGTGTTAAAGGGGGGTCCAGATAGGTCATTCTCCGACAAAAAAATTTTTTTTTTAAATGATCTTACTCCTTAATTTTATGCGGGGAATCGATTGCGCTCATTCCCGAATTGTGAAAATGCTTCCTTGATTCAGAGAAGGAATCGGTGTTTTAAAGCGAAAATCAATTTTTTCGCTTCATTGATTTGATTTTTCGCTTTAAGAATTGATTTTCGCTTTAAGACATCTATTCCTTCCCTGAATCAGGGACACGGAAGCATTTTCACAGTTCGGGAGTGCGCAAAATCGATTCCCCGACTAGAAAAACCTAAGAATCGACGATTTTCTCATAAAAACCCGAAATCAAATTCACAAGTTAAAAAATACGGTTACAATGAGCGGAAACCGAAAAACGGGACCAAAAATCGGCCATTGTAACCACATTTCCGATTTTCGAACCGTTTTCTCTTTCCGATTTTTTTATTTTCATTGTAACCACATTTCTGATTTTCCGAAAAACGCTCCCGTTTTTCGGTTTCCGCCTATTGTAACCGTAGCTTAAAACATAAAAATTAACAAAAATAAAAAATGCTAAATCAATTTGACTCACATCAATTTGACTGTCAGACGGGAATCGAACCACCAAGGTTTTTACTAGAGAAAATTCCTCAACGTTGCTTAACTTGCCAGATCGGGATCGCTCCAAACTGGGGTGGGGAACTTTTGATGAAAAGGTCGGTGGAAACAGACTATAGCTAGCGCGTCAGAAGTTGAATCAAAATGTCGCCAGTTCGATTCCCGGATCTAAAATCGACTTTTTAAATTTTTTTATTTTTCTCTAATTGATGGTATATAGGGGGTTTTCTAGGCGCCGAATTAAAAAAAGACATTAGTTTTTTGTAAACAATTTTTCCTGACCTTTAAAAATTGAAAAAATCGAAAATTGCATCAACATCAATTTTTTCAATTTTTAAAGGTCAGGAAATTTTTTTACAAAAAACTAATGTCATTTTTGAATTCAGCGCATAGAAAAACTCCATCAATTAGATAAAAATAAAAAAATATTTAAAAAGTCTATTTTAATGATCGAACTAGCGGTACTCTCACGGTTTCCCCCCCCCCCTTCCCTGAGGGCCCAGGAGACAGTGCTGTAGTTAGGGGGTTGGGGCTGGGGGATATGTATACGGAGTTATAGCCCCTTGTCGCGCCCAAGGCGCGAAAAAACACATAAGGGCCCCTTATGATTTTGGTCCCCCTTCCGTGCCCTTAGGGGGGGGGGGCCGTAAGAGTACCGAAACAGCGACTGTTTGATTCAGGCTCCGAAAATTTTGGCGGTAAATTCAAAAAATCGAATTCAAAATCGCAACTCAAAAATAGCCAACTTCAAACGCGATTATCTCGACAACAATAACGATTCAGAATTTACTGTAAAAACAAAAAATGCTCTATTTTTCATGAGTTTCTCGAAATTATGGCAAATTTCGCTAATCTAAAGAATTTTCAATTTTTGGCCTCCTTCAGTACCACCATCTTCAAAAGCTCGAATGGGCCCCAAGGCACTGAAATTTTGAATTTTTTATTACTTAGTTTTGTTGAGCTAGTTGAGAGGTCTGATATATGCAAAAATTAGGAGGTACTGGAATTCTCTTGCTGAGATAGACCAATTCTTGTGAAAATTTGGGGGTTCCCACATAACAATGTATAGGCATATCCCTTCAAACCTAACCAGAAAATTTATCTGAAGTCCACCGACTACGGAAAGTGTATAGAAAAGTAGCGCATGTGTAGCTCTGAAAAATAAAAAAAATTCAAGTCAAAACGATTTATCCTTGGAAAGATAGAATTTTTTCAGATCCGGCTTACCTGTAAGACCAAAAATGCCTGGTCTTCAACTTGGTACTGGGTCAATCTCCAACCAGTGAACGAATCTAATGGGTCCCCAAAAACAAAAGTTCAAAACTTTACCAACTATAATGTTATGCAAACAAAAATTAAAAATTTGATCAACAAAAAGTTTGTCCCTCCGGAAGTTCGATTCTTTCAGAGCCGGTGCTTTAAAAGCTAGAAGCCTAATTTCTTTTCTAAAATGTTGATGGGACCTCAATCTAATAAACCCACATCAAGGCCCCAGGGCTTCATTTGAAAAATTTTTTCTAGAATCGTTGGGAGCCCAAAAATTATGCATTTTTTGAAAAAGTGCCAATTTTTGGGCCACCAACGCTTCTAGAAAAAATTGTTCAAATGAAGCCTTGGGACCTTGATGTGGGTTTATTAGATTGAGGTCTCATCAACATTTTAGAAAAAAATTAGGCCTCTAGCTTTTAACCTCTTATAGAAAAGCTCGGCCCCCACGGCCCCATTTTCGGAGTCTGGTTTGATTCAACTTCTGACGAGCTATTTTTTTTTACCTCAAATTCGTGATTTTCGCCTAAAAATAACCCAAATAAGGCTATAATCGACTAGCTAAATCCGATAGTACACAATCGTGGTCTGTTCCTTTAAAGATGGTAAAATTGTGTCCTTTTTCTTGTCAAGTCAATTTCAATCCAAATCAATATATGGATTTTTGTCAAAAAGCGCACAATGCATAGAATCTTCCATCCACGGCATTGCTATGGGCAACAAATTTAAGAAACTCCAAACAGATGAGCTCATGAATATTTTAAAAGAGCACTTGTTGGATTCTTTCTCGCTTGTTCAGGTAAACGTTTCTAATGACACATTCTTCCCTCATGTCTATATGTAAGTTTTTAATGGCATTTCTTAAAAATTAACGTATATTTCAGCTCCAAGCTTTTATGATCCTTACAACAATATCTCCTTCGTTGAGCTGAACAAAAATCGTCGTCGAGATTATGACCGAACTCCGAATGAGCGAATTTATAATCAAGTTTATAAGCCGAGGACCTTGAAGATTTACATTCGAAGAAATGGAGATCGGGAATCAAAGTTTGTTGGCAGTGTACAGGGTGTTCCAGCACAACCTAACGATTTTTTCGAAAGTTGAGATATCGAATTTTCTTATCTGTTAGGTTGTGGTGGAATACTCTGAATAATCTGATAAAAAAAGATTATCATTTTCAGGCCAAAACAATTTATTTGGCGCGTGTGGCAATCTTCCAAACTGTCGGATCTAGTCGAAGAAGCTGGAAATCACTTGAATATGAGTGAACCCGAACAGCTGTTTGATTCGCATGGGAGATTGATTACAGATTCTGAACAAATCACCGAAGGGGCTATTTATGTTGTAGCTACTCAAAACGAGTCATTCGATAGAAGGTACTAGGGTGTTCCCAGAAAAACAAGATGCAAAAAATCGATTTTTTACTAATTTTTAAATCTAAAAAGTCTCGAAAATTAGCAAAAAATCGATTTTTTGCCTGATTCAGGGAAGCGTTTTCAAGATTTTGTAATGCGCACAATCGATTTCTCGCATAGAACTCCCCCCATAGGATCATTTTTAGAAAAATTTTAAAAAATTTTCTACCCTGCCCTAAAGTTTACTTCCCCACAGTCGAAAGACGTCAGGTTCGATTCCCTTGCGCGCCAATTTGCTTTTGCATTTATCAAATTTTATTATTATTTTTTCATTTTTATCTTTGCTTATTTTGTTATTGATAAATGCAAAAACAAATTGACGCGCAAGGGAATCGAACCTGAATCCTTTCAATTGTCATGAGAGTCACTTGCCACTCGACCAACCTTGATATCATTTTGAGATGTTCAAATTTAATCAAGTTGTAATTGTATAAAGTTTTCGTGCCAATATCTCTTCAGACACCCAAAACATATTTATAACAAGTAAAGTATGCCCAACAACTTCCTGCAAAAATTAGAAAAAAATCGATTTTACAGTTCTGAAACGTCCCTGTGAGCCCCAAGTCCATTGTAATAATTTTAGATCTGTCGATATTCCAGCTTATGCAGCACAGCATCATACAACACACATGCGTCATCCAAGAGCAACGGCACATCAAACGAAACATACTAGCCCAAGGCGTAAACCCAGTATGCCCTATCTATCGAGAACACCATCACCTTCAACTCATAGACATTATCGTGAGCAAGATGATATATACTCGGTGAATCAGTTGCCTTATGAACCACCTCCTATTTCAAGTAATTTCAAATCAAATATGGGCCACTATATAGTCCGTTTCAGCTCCAACTATAAAAAAAGCTGGACCTAAAATTCAAAATACGATGTCGGCATCCGTCCGATCTGGCAAGTTAAGCAACGTTGGGCCGAATGGGCTAGCGTAAGTTCGGTCCCCATCCGCTTCGTTGTGTCAGAATTCGATAAAAAATTTTCATATGTGTATTTTTATGTAAGGAACACGTTGGTAGAGTTAGCCCCCCAGGGCCCGACTCCCGAGGGCCGCCTCCCAAGGCCCAACTCCCGGGGCGCCTCCCAGAGCTCGATTCCCGTGGCCCCCCCCCCCTCAGAGCCCGACTCTCGGGGCAGTCCCCAGGACCCGACTCCCGGGGGCCACTCCCCAGGGGCCAACTCCCGGGGCCGCCCCAGTAGCTTCGGCCCCCGTCGAAGGGGCCGAGGCCTCGAGAGTCGGGGCCCTGGGGGGGGGGGGGGGGCAGCCCCAGAAGCTTCAGCCCCTTTTCGACCCCTGGTTTTCATAAAGTTTTTTAAAAAAATAACTTTATCAACGTGTTTCTCACATCAAAATACCCATATGCAAGAATTTTTAACGAATTTGGACACAAGGAAACGGATGATGGGGGTTGAACCTACGATATCAACGTTGGCCCAACGTTGCTTAACTTGCCAGATCGGACGGGATGACGACTTCGGATTTCGAATTTTGGGTCCAGCTTTTTTACAGTTGGGGCTGAAACGGACTATATAACATTTTGTTTCTAAATGTTTGAATTTAAGCACCTGGAAGAACCGAACGACCGTATAGTGATTATGGCCAATACAACGACTACAATAACCAATACAACGGAGATCATTATCACGATGATCCAAGGTACAACTCCAACCATTACCAGACTTCACGTCATACTTATCCAGGTTTTTTTGTTGAAAAATCTATTCAAAAATTATTTTTTAGAAACAAGATCAGCCAAGCAGCATCCACCTGATATTGAAGTCATCGACGATTGGGGTATTGGAGATTTGGATGAAATTAAACGCCGAGATCATGAAATGCTCGAGAAGCATAAAGTGTAAGTTGAAGAAGGATGTATAAAAAAATTGGAATTTGTTTTTGCGACCCGAAAATTTTTTTCAAAAGTTCTAAAAATGGCTTATATAAGAATAATTTTATGCGGGAAATCGATTGCGCGCATTCCCGGAGCTTGAAAATGCTTCCCAGATTTTGATTCAGGAAAATAAGTGTGTATATAAAAGCGAAAAATACAAATTTACGCACTTACTTTCCTGAATCAGGATCTGGGAAAAAGCATTTTCAAGCTTCGGGAATGCGCGCAATCGATTTCCTATAAAATTACCTCTATATGGATCATTTTAGTTTTTTGAAAAAAATTTTCGGGTCGAAAAAACATGAAAAAATCCAGTTTTTTATACATTACAAGTGTTTGAATTTTCTTGGATAAATTTTTACAGGAAATACGCTGGACGGAGGACAAGAAGCGCTGTTATCTATAATCGAAAGGATCAAACGAATCCAGATGCGTACTTGATATATGCGTTTTTAAATGGACAAGGTTTAGAGTGTCAGCATATTAGCTTCACACGTAGACAGCTTGAAAAAGGAATGAAGGTTAGTTTTGTATCGAATTTTTAGGATATATTTTTGACAAGATTCTTTTTGGAGCTAGTTCACTTTGTTGAATTCACTTATCATGGTCCAAAAGTTGAATTTTTTCTTTTCAAATCAGCCGAAAAAAATCCTATTAGGGTTTTTTAGTCGAGAAACACATTGGTGATGTTATTTTTGCATGAAAATCTATCAAAAAAATACTGAAAAACTTCATTTTTGATATCAAAAACGAAGTTTTTCAGTATTTTTTAATAGATTTTCACGCAAAAATAACATCACCAATGTGTTTCTCGACTAAAAAACCCAGAAAATTGTTTCTGCTGATTTGAAAAGAAAAAAAAATTTGACTTTTGGATCATGATAAGTCGAATCCAACAAAGTGAACTAGCTCAAATCCTTTTAGTATCTACTGGAACTTGTTGCTAAGAAATTCAATGTTAACCCTTCAAAGTAATTTTTATTTTTCTATCCAAATTGATTATTTAGGCTGGTAAATATGGACGGAGTTAGAATCAAAGAAGTGAGTGAACTCATGTCACGAGGCGCCTATGTTTTAGTTCCAGTTGGGCAAACGTTTCGAGAAACGTGGTATTTTCTCCCCGATAATGCTATTGATACTAGGTAAAATTCCATAACAACTTGTTAGTAACTTGAAAATTTAGCAACGACCAAGAAAAGATTCGAAATCGTAGCGCTCAACGTGACAGATACATTCAAAAACAACAAAAGAAGCTAGCGGCAAAACGAAGAATGGAAATGATTAAACAACAACAGCATTCTAGAAGTCGAAGTGTTGCTCAACAATATTCAGGTATATACAATCAAAAGTGCATAAAAAACTGGAATTTGAGCGAATTTTTCATGTTTTTTCGACTCGAATTTTTTTTAAAAACGAGAACATAAAGACATGGAGAGAAAGAATCAAAAATAAGACATTCTATAAACTTCTTATGATATTTCCGGAACTTGCTTATATCTTGCCAGGCCTTGTTGATTGATGATTCTATAGCTAAAAAATCATTATCCGGGAAGCATTTTCAAGCTTCAGGAATGCGCGTAATCGATTCTCCGCATAAAATTACCGGTCATTTTTAGGATTTTTGAAAAAAATTTCGGGTCGAAAAAACATGAAAAAATCGCCCAAATTCCGATTTTGTTATACACCCTGTAGTATTGGATTTTTGAATTAATCATGCCTATTTAGATTTACCATACAGAAGCCAAAGTGTGGAACCATATTTACAAACCAGATAATTGTTATAAATTGATCGCTTGCTTAGGCTGCGCTCAAGCATGTCAAAAAATGTAACTTTGCATGATTTTCAATAAAATCGTGTTTATTGAAACGACTTATGAAGCATACAATTTTATTGGTTTTTTTGTTTTTCGATCAATAAAATTTTATGCTTCATGATCAATCGTTTCAATAAATACGATTTTATTGAAAATCAGGCAAAGTTATATTTTTTAACATGCTTGAACGCAGCCTTACAAATTTTTATAAATTTTATTAACCAATATGTCTCCTACTATCTGTACAAAATAAGATTCAAATAAACAACTATAACACGTATCTTTAACATCTTATACCTTGAGCAATAGCCATAAATACACCAAACGATCCTCCAGATTGAACAATTGTTTTCCCGATCATACGAAAGGCTTCTCTCCCTCTGAGTCTTGAGCTAAAATTTTAAATTTAACTCCAAATATTTTTGCAAGGAACGGAGTGATTTTGGGCTACTCTATACAGTTGGCGGACCTAGAACCCACCAGTTTCATATTAGTAACTGGTATCAGTGACGTAGCCAGCCTCCAAGAATGGGAGGGGAACCTTTTCAAACAATTTTTTGTATCTTGGTCCTTTTTGTAAATTTTGTTTAAATCTTTGAGTAAATGAAAAATCAGCGCCACAGGCGAAATTTTTTTTGAAAAATGCTTATTTATATGCTGAAAATGATCAGAAAATGGATAATTTTTGGTTTTAAAAAATGCCAATTTGGGGATTTTTTGTTGAAAAATGGAAAAAATTGGACAATTTTGGTGAAAAAATTTAGTCAAAGAAAAAAAACCAGTGCCGTGGGCAAAAATTCTTTGAGAAATGCTTATTTTTAAGCTGAAAATGCTCAGAAAATTACAATTTTTGTAGAAAATTTTGAAACTTTTTGGTGAAAAATAATGGGGGCCATTACGATTTTCAACAAAAATTTTTTGGCAAAAACAAGGGGAGCTTGAAGTTTTTTGGGTCTTCGCTTCGATTTTATCGAAATTTCAAAATTTGGGTATCGTAATCTGAAATCGCGATTTCGACGCATCACTAATACGATATTATTTGACCCTCCTCCTCTTCGTTTATCTCACCATCTTCGTTTATAAAAATTACTAAAACTTACGCAAAAGCTCCATAACCACCAAGAAGAAGTCCAATTCCAGCGCCTATAGTGGCTCCCATCATAAATCCGAATTTAAGTTTTTGACCGCATGTTGGCTGTTGTCCGCCTCCAGCTACTTGATAACCTTGTGGTACTCCTCCTACTGGCATAGTAATTCAATAATTAACTTGGGTCTAAAAATTCACTATGAAAAATATTTTAGAGAACGTCAGCATTTTCTTAACTCGATAGTTTCATAATAAACCAAATATTTTGGCACTAGGCCTTTGGTGACCAAAAGTGGTTACGGCCTTTACTGGTCACCATTTAGCTTTAAAACTTCAGAGAAGGCTCGGATCAAAAAACAGATGCGTGGAAAAGATTCTCCATGCCCGAAGATAGACACTATACGCAAAATTTTAAAAAATTTAACCCCGATTTTTTACGAATTTTTATAAAAATTTTCGGCCTTTGGTTAGGGACAAAGTTCGTAACCAAAGGCTACGGACTTGTTATGTACAAAGTCTATAATCAGTCTGTAGAGGGAAATTTTCGGCCCTTGGTTTACAGACAAATTCCGTAACCAAAGGCCGATTTTTTTGAAAACATATTTGCGTATAGTGGTCTGTTTCCGATTATGGAGAATCTTTTCCATGCATCCGTTTTTTGATCCCAACCTTCCCTAAAGTTTTAAAGCTAAATGGTGACCAAAGGCCGTAACTACTTTTGGTAACCAAAGGCCTAGTGCCAATGTTTAGGGTGCGAAAAAAAGGTGGTACCACCCTTTTTTCGAAAATTCAAATTTTTTTCAAAAAACCACCCCACCATCCCAAAAACCCCCTTGGTGTAATTTTTGACGAGGAATCGAATGCGCCCACTCTCGTTTCATGAAAAAATTGAATTTTTGAAAAAAAAACTAGGTGCAATATAGTCAAAAAAAATTAGATGGGTGCTGTGGGATGAACCACCCACCACCCCGGGTGGTACCACCACCTTTTCGCCCTTTGCCAATGTTGTATAGTTCTTAACATTTTTTGAAGTAAAAAAATTTATTTCGTCTGCAACCGGAATAGGGATTTCCGGATGAAGGGGATAACTTCCAGTAGTCATCAAAAAATTCCTTCAGATTCTAGTTCTCCATTTCGAAAAACCCCCGAGTACAAAAAATTTGGAGAACTTTTTGAAAATTCGATTTTTTGACCTCTTGGTCCCCCAACAGGGTGGCCAGATTTTGAAATTCGCATAAAGATCGAGTTTAAGTTGAACCTATAAAATGTCGAATTTTCAAAAAGTTACAACACAACCACCCTGCTGAAAAAATTTCAGCAGGGGGTTTGTGTTGGAACTGTTTGAAAATTTAAGGTCCGAATTGGAAAGGAAGAAAGCCATCCATTCGAAGTCACCTCTGGTGTTCCGCAAGGCTCAGTTTTGAGACCCCTGCTCTTCAACGCCTATGTAGACCGGCTCTAGGAACTTCCACAACGGGGTTCAAAACGGAGAAGAAATCGAACATGTCGACCAATTTCGCTACCTCGAAACAAGGGGCGAAAAATTGGTACCACCCCACCACACCGGGTGGTACCACCCGGGGTGGAGGATTCAGAATCAGAATTCTGAATCCGGATTCAAAAAAATTGGGTGGTACCATCCAGGGTGGACCACCCACGACCTCCCCGGGTGGTACCACCCAGTGGGGGCTCTAGGACGTTTGCCAACGGACTTTTGCCAACGAAAAAAGCGTTGGCAAAAGTCCGCTTTTTCAATGATTGCAATGACAAAACATAGAAAACCAAAATAAAAGTTGCCTGAATTTTATTTAAAATCTCAATATTGAAAAAGCGGACTTTTGCCAACGCTTTTTTCGTTAGCAAAGGTCCGTTGGCAAACGTCCTAGAGCCCCAGTGGGTGGTCGTGTGTGGTACCACCCCTTCGCCTCTGACCACCCGGGGTGGTGGTGGGTGGTACCAACTTTTCGCCCCCTGCCTCGGAATCGACCTAGACCCCAAGCTCTGCTACAGAAATCACGTGGCCAAAATCTCAATGAAGTGCAAACAAGCCCTTGGAGTGCTCAACATTTATAGGTTCAACTTGAACTCGATTTTTATGCGAATTTCAAATTTAACCACGCTGATGGGGGGGGGGGGGGGAAA
>OZJO01013790.1:0-29877 GCA_900406225.1 Acrobeloides nanus | reverse complement strand
ATCGTATTCGTCATACATTCTTGCTTACTACTGAAAAAAAATTTCATCGAAAACGAGCGAAAAATGCCGATTTTAGATGTATTTTTTGAGCGGCAACAACTTATGAAACAATCCAATATATGTCTCTGTGCCGAAAAATTTTTTTCGGCACAGACTTTTTTCCCATTGAAACACATGTGGGGGCCTTGATGTGGGTTTATTAGATTGAGGTGCCATCAACATTTTAGAAAAGATACTAGGCTTTTAGCTTTTAACTTCTTAGAGAAAAGCTCGACCCCCACCGACCCACGCGGTCCCATTTTCGAAGCCTGATTAAAAATGACCCATATATGGGTCATTTTAGGATTTTTGAAGAAAAAAAATTTCGGTCGAAAAAACATGAAAAAATCGCCCAAATTCCGATTTTTTGATACACCCTGTAATAGCACCAGAAGTACATATGACTCAAATGACCAATGACGAATCCGTAACTTGTAATAGTTAATTATGTAGAAAACTCACATCACTGTTTGTTTATCGCTTTAATTTCCACGTCATTACATATGAAAATGTAATGAAATCGTATGTTTTACTTAGAAAAGTGAAGTTATTTTATCAAAAGTGCGCAAGAACAAAATACCAAGATAAAGGCCACTGTTTTACACAATCTCCAACCAAAATTAACGCTCATTGCCTAGGCTTAGCCTTAAGACAAGGTCAGGTTGTTGTCGCTCGCGAAGCCGGCTGCTTTTTTCGGAGTAACTGGCTATTGAATGACTACTGGCTTTTGGGTGACATCATTTTTGGCTATTTCCTCACATGTGTGCTGAGAAGAGAGATTGCTTTGACCAAAAATATCCTCATATTTCATCGAATTTGTGGCGTTTTGATGCTCCGTTGTAAACTTGTGACGTTTTTGTTCTAAAAAGGTTTTCAGGGTAATAATTAGGCTAGTTTCGAGTGAAAACTTGGTTATTGGTCGTTCGTGTTAATTAATGACGAAAATGAATGAGTAGAGAAGTTTGATGAAATACATCTTGAGCGGACTATATATAAATGAAGTTTTTTGTCATTATTGTTCTTTAAACATTTTGGAAAATTTGAATTTTTGCTTCCAAAAAATTTTCTGGCTACCCTGCCTAGAAAATTTTTTACCCTTTCCTGAAACCAATTTCTTCTTCTTTTTTATTGATCAAAAGAAATTAATGGGAATTGAAACACATTGAAAACAAATTTTCTTCTTCACTTAGTTTTTCGGCAAAAACATATTTGTCTTTGAATAAGTTTTTATGTACAGGATGGCCCCAAAAAACCGGATTTTTGAGATTTAAAAAATTTTTTAAGTTGCTTAATTTTTACCAAAATAAACCTTTCTTCACTTACACGTTTTTAAAGGACCAGTCCAGTCAGTTACAACTATATGAAAAAAATGATATTCGGAAAGATCATGAAAAATGGAGCATTTTTTATTTGTTCGGCATGTTCTGAATCGTTGTAGTTTTCGAGATAACTGCGTTTGAAATTTGTGTACAAGCTCTTCGTTGTAATACACAAACTTTTTTGAATTTTTTGTGGAAAAATCGATTTTTGCATCGATTTTGTAAATTTTCATAAAATGAACATTGTAGCAATTTTTTATAGCTAAATGAGACGAATAAAATGACACCAAAATTATCCAATTTAAACATTTTTTGGGTTATTGAAACGAAAATTCTGATTCATGTTTTCGTTTCAATAGCCCAAAGCAATGTTCAAATTGGATAATTGTGGTGTCATTTTGTTCGTCTCATTTAGCTATAAAAAATTGCTACAATGTTCATTTTATGAAAATTTTAAGATCTTTGTAAAAATGGATTAATTCGTTTCAATAAATGGATTTGAATCATGAATTCAAACTGCATCAATCCCTTCGTTTCAATACAAAAACACGTTTAAAATTTTTATGCAATTTTGTATGCCAAATGTTTCCTCAGGGTGCGCGCTATTAGTCGTACCACGAGTTGTGCCGCCGTTTTACAACGCACACAACTCGCGGCACAACGCACGGCACAACTGCTAACGTCATGCCGCCTCCGAGTTGTGCCGGCACAACTACTAGCGTTGTGCCGTAGTGCAACGGTACAACTGCTATCGCCGCTGCTAGCGTCGTGCCACGCGCGGCACAACTGATAGCGCGCACCTTCAGGGTTGTCAAATTGGAATTTACTTCCAAAGCAAAAAGTGGTTGCCCCAACGTGAACTTTCTTTTCCACTTTTGTCAAATCCCTCTCCTTTAAAAAATTATCATCGTATGAAATTTTACTCGGTTAGTAATGAAATTTTTGTCATATAAAATGTACGACGCCAAATGGCCCTGATTCCAAATGACCCTTTAAAAAATCTATCATTGTACGAAGTTTTACTCGGCGAATAACGAAACGTTTGCCATAAAAAATGTACGACGCAAACAAAAATAATGAGATTTGAATTGACTAATATTTATTCAAACCTTTGTGTAAGATTTTTGTAATATCAGACCACAAATGCGTTAGTGAAAGAATTTTCATCTGACTAATTAATTTTATTATTCGTTATACACCAACCGACCCTGATTCACGGAAAAGTCGGGTTTTGAAGCAAAATAATCATTTTCACTTTTTTTTATCTGGAAATCACTTTTGTGTTGTTTGTTTTATTTAAAACACGTCCCGTGAGAAAACCGAGCTTCGGATGTCACAAAAATTTTTTGGCGCAGAACGAAAAATTAGGTCGATATTTTGGTAGAACTCATTGAGTTATGCAACTTTTGTTTTGGTCTCCCAGTCCGACGACTTTTTCCCTGGACAGTACAGGCCCTCCAAATTGGATGAAAATTTTTGCGTATCTGTATTTTGATGCGCTGATCAAGATTCTAAACAAATAAAAATGTGGAAACATTCTCGACGAGATCTGGAAAGGAAAATGTGATTTTACCAAAAAGTGTTATTTTTCAATGTGCTCTAAGTCCCGTGGGAATGCATCACGGAATTAAAAAAACGCCACCATCGTGTTCAGCGTACCTGAAAACGGTAGAATCATGTCATTTTTATATTCAGTCATTTTGGGGCGTGCGCGTTCTCGACCATTGAAAATTTGTATCATATATGATACGCTGCGCATTCCCGGGTTAAAGGTGTTGGTTTCGGATCATAGCGTTACAAAATTTTTTGCACAAAACAGAAATCGAATGTTTTTGCTCCTGCCAAAAAAATTAGAAATATATAGATCGGAGCGAGGCCGAAGGCCGAGCTCCGTAGTACGGGTAATAACTACAACTTCTTTTCCCCTCCGAGCGCAATAGCGCTCGGTCCCCCAGTTTATGTTGGATAAAATAAGCATAAGTGATCGCATGACTTATTTTTGTCGATTTGAGAAAATAAAGAACGTGACGCACAATATTGTGTACAAACGCATATATGCATTATTGATTGATGTTTGCCCTTTTTGCCCTTTCTTATCACTTTGTTTATTTATGTAGGGAAATGACGCATTCAATATATTTGTTTTAATGCATTCAAAAATAGATCTTTTTGCCGTGTTTTATTGAAAATTTTCAAAATAAAATTTTTCTAGATGAGTGTAGTTGCGAATTGTCCTTCAACAAAAGTTGAGTTAACACTATCGGCAACGTAGGTTTTCAATTTTGGAGCTATTACACAATAGGAGAGGGCCACCCCGTGAAAAAATTTTGAAATTTTTTCTCATAGGTGCCCCCTTGTGTATTGGGTTGTTCAATAAGTATTACCGCTCAAAAAATGCTCTAATTTCATCATTATTTATTCATTTTTGATGAAATTTTTTTCAGTCGTATGAAAAAGGCCTCGAAAATCAAACTTTTTCAAAATTGAACCAATTTTACGATGTTTCCCATGTGAATTTTCGGTTGATTCCTTCGCTAATCGATTCTCCGTATCGAAAAACGGCAGTATACCAAAAATAACGTGTTTTTGCATCTGCTTTCTATCTTGAATCAGGAAAAGTCCGTGTGTATTGACACGAAAACTCATTTTTAGTTTTAAATCCCATGATATGGTACTTAAACGAAAGCGCTCGGTGAGATGAGTTGGAATTTGGCAAAAACGACTTCCTTGATTCAGGGAAAGTCGGCGTATTGACGATAATCTCTTTTTCGGGTTCCTCAAGGCCATTTTAANAGTTGGAATTTGGCGAAAACGACTTCCTTGATTCAGGGAAAGTCGGCGTATTGACGATAATCTCTTTTTCGGGTTCCTCAAGGCCATTTTAAAAATTATTTTTTGGAAATAATCCTCTAGGTGTAAAAACATGTGGGAAATCCGAATTTGACATTTTTGAATAAAAAAATGCTTCCTTGATTCAGGGAAGGCCTCTGTATTGAAGCGAAAAGTTGCAAAAATTTCATCGAAAATGGATGAAAAATGATGTTAGAGCATTTTTTTGAGCTATATACTTATTGGACAACTCAGTAGTAGCCACTAAATTGTTTAAATATGAAATCCTAATTTTTATTCAGAAATCTGAAAGACAAAGATCTACTCTCAAAAAGTGATCCATGTTGTGTGGTTTTTCAGTATGTTCAACAAGGTGGTCGCCAGGGATGGAAAGAAATTGGACGCACGGAAACTATTATGAACTGCTTAAAGCCAGAATGGAACACCAAAATTTACATGGAATATTATTTTGAGGAGCGGCAAAAATTAAAGTTTGAAATGTAGGATTGTATTTTTCGGAGTATCCCTCCTGAACCATGAAAATGCTTCCTTGGCGCTGATTCAGGAAGTGGAGTCGGTGTATCGACGTGAAAATTGAAAAAAATTTTTTTTTTGCCCTGAAAGCATCCATCTGGGGGTAATTTTATGCTGGGAATCGATTGCGCACATTTTCTAAGCATGAAAAAATCTTGACACTGATTCAGAGAATGGAGTTGGTGTATTGACGCGAAAAAACCATGAAAATGTTTCCCTGACCCTGATTCAACGAAAAAATGGGGATTTGAAGCGATCAATTTTTTCACTTTTTCCCTGAATCAGGGCCAGGAAAGCGTTTTCGCGTTTAGGAAATGCGCGCAATAGATTCCCCACATAAAATTAGGCTTACAAGGGCCATTTTTAGAAAAAATTTTCGGTCCCCAATTCATGTGAAAAATCACAAAAAATTCCCTTTTTGTAAAAAGCACCACAATAAGACGCCATCTTAGGCACAGGATCTAGGGTGTCATCTAAAAGGTAGTGTACGGACATTAAAAATTTGAATTTCAGCCAGAGCAGGCTTTCGTTTCAATACACAAAGTATTGGTGGAAAAATCAATCTTCACATAGTATTCAATTTGAACATTGTTTAGGTTATTGAAACGAAAACATGAATCAGGGTTTTCGTTTCAATAACCCAAAACCATTTTCAAATTGGATTATTTTGGTGTCATCTAATTCTTCTCACGGAATCATAAACAAATGCTAGAGTGTTCATTTTATTGATGTGAAAATTGATTTTTCCGCCAAAAGCCTATGTATTGAAACGAAAACCTGCTTTGGAAGGAATTCAAATTTTTAATAGTGTCACACCACCTTTAAATAGTAGACAATAGTTGAAAAAAACATTTAGTTATGATATTGATGATTTTCAAAATCGCAATGCTCCGCTTCAACATCAAGACTTCTTGGGACGTGCTGAATGTGAGCTAGCTGAAATTATTGCTTCAAATAATGGAACTCTGGTCTCACCGCTAAAGTAAAATTTTGATGACCCATTCGAAGTTATAGTTTAAGGGATATCAATGCCCCTCGAAGCCGGCTAGTCATACATGCTGAGGAAATTGATGAAGGCCAAAAAGAAGGTCTTCGATTACATATTCATGGACGAAGTTTGGACAAAAAGGATTTATTTGGAAAATCTGACCCATTTTTAAATTTCTATCGGTTAAATACGGATGGAAGGTAAACAATTTTTACTTTTTACAGAGCGTCCAAAAAAGTGGAATTTTCTTGATTTTTTCATGAATTTTGAACTCGAAAATTTGTTTAACCCATAGACGCCTGTTGACCTATTGGTCGGCAGTCAAAGTGCCATATCTCTGTAAGGATAAAAGATTTTTCGATGCGGTTTTTTTAAAAGTTGTTCCCATGCAATGGCGCACGTTTCGCGCTAGTTTTCAACCAGGAGCTCACCCGACTTGTATTTTTTCTGGAGAATGCAAATTTGGGAGACACGAATTTTTTCGCTCTAACTTTTTACAGTTGATGAGCCGCAACACGCGGTCTTATGCAAAATGTAGCTGTGACGTTCCCCTAACTCCTGCAAAAAACCGTTTTGAAAAATTCTCTATAGATTCCGAGATATGGCCCTTTGAAATTTTTGATGAAAATCGACGATTTTTGGTCATTTATAGTGAAAAATTGCAATTTTTCACTATAAATGACCAAAAATCGTCGATTTTCATCAAAAAATTTCATAGGGCCAAATTGCAATTTTTCACTATAAATGACCAAAAATCGTCGATTTTCATCAAAAAATTTCATAGGGCCATATCTCGGAATCTACAGAGAATTTTTCAAAATGGTTTTTTGCAAGAGTTAGGGGAACGTCACAGCTACATTTTGCATAAGACCGCGTGTTGCGACTCATCAACTGTAAAAAGTTAGAGCGAAAAAACTCGTGTGGACACCCTGTACTTATCAAAAATATAAAATTTAGCCGTCAACTAGTTTACCGAACTGAAGTTATAAAGAAAACTTTGAATCCGGAATGGAAACCATTTGAACTTTCAGTCCGGCAATTATGTCAAGGAGATAAAACAAGGTAAATAGGCATAACAAATTTGCATAAAAATTTATATTTAGAGATTTTTTGATCGAATGTTTTGATTATGATAATGACGGCGGGTGAGTATCATTTTTTAAGAAAGAATATTTGCACGTTTATTAGTTGTTGTCACCTTGCAGAGGTCTTTCCGATCTCTACAGAGTGGGCCAAAAAAACCGTACTTTTGCGTTTTTAGCGAAAAATTTTCAAAAATCGCATGAAAATATCCCTTGTAGGTGATTTTTGAAAAAAAATTTTTTGAAAATTTTTCACCAAAAAACGCAAAAGTACTGTTTGTGTTTTGGCTCACCCTGTAAAGTTCACCTTGTTGATTTCTGTGTCATGTTTTATTAGGTTGGTGCAAAAGTTTTTTCGGATTTTCAATTTATAAAATATAATCAAATAAATATTAGGTAAGATATTCGCCATTATTTAGTATGACTTGTGCCCATTTAGTAGGTAAACTTCGAATTCATCTATTAAAGAAAATACGGGGCTTCTGGTCAAAATAGATTCGAAGCCATTTTTTAGCATCTTCATTGTTTTCGAAGTGCAGTTCATCCAGGTTAGCCTACAAATCCCAGAAAAGGTGATGGTGCAAGAGTCAGATGGTGCAAGATCTGGGCTATAAGCTGGGTGGAGTAGAACTTTCAAGCTCTTGGAGTTTTTCTTTTTTTCGCGGCTTGCGCCGCAGTAGTTCCATGAGCATATTCATGGTAAATTATGTGCCGTATGTGATTGTGTGGGAAGTTGATATAAAAATAAAGATAAGATATTTCGTTAACATGCTAACAGCTGTGCATCAGCTCTGACTAATATGCAAGGGGTGGAGAAGTCCTGACAAAGGATGTACGAAGTCCTGACATAGGATGCAAAACGTCTTGTCCATGTGTGCAAAAAGTCCTGGCATAGAATGCAATAAGTCCTGACATAGGAAAAATTTTAGTTTTAATAGCTTTATAACAATATTCATCACGAAGTTGCAGATTTTTTTATTGAGAACTTGTCAGGACTTATTGCATTCTATGCCAGGACTTTTTACGCATATGGACAAGACTTTTTGCATCCTATTTCAGGGTTTCGTACATCCTTTGCCAGAACTTCTCCGCCCCCTTGTATGTAAACAACCCGCTATATATCAGTTAGATGATGCAAAAACATAACAAAAAAATCCCAAAAGGACTGTTGTACCAACCTAATATTTCAAGTGGCAAATTTGTATCACATTTTCTATTTAAAAAATTTTTTTCCTTCGAATTACACTGCTTTTTTTCATATTACACCTATTTTGACAAATTATCCCCCTCCATTGAAATTAAAAACTGTGACAAAAATGAACAAATCGCTTCCCTGATTCAGGGAAGGCGATAACTCCACCTAATCTACTCGATAATTTTTTATGCTGGAAATTCGAGTCTTTTACACCTGGTCCCCGAAGGGGCAAAAAACAAACTCGAATTTTCAAATAAAAATCGTCTGAATTTATGTATTCTGGGGGTTTTCGACAAGGAAAATTCGAATCTGAAGGATTCGAGTTTTTTTTGGGAGCTACTACACAATGGGGGGGGGGGGACCACCCACATGGAAAACTTTTTCTGAAAATGACACCTTTAGGAGTAAAAACATGTGGGAAATCCTAATTTGACATTTATGAAGCGAAAAAATGGTTCTATGATTCAGGAAAGGCTTGTGTATTGAAACGAAAAGTCGCAAAAATAGTATTTTTCGCTTCAATACACAGACTTTCCCTTAAAAAAATGTCAAAAATTTACTTTGGTGAAAATAAAAAACTTGAAAAATTTTGAAAAAATCGCAAAAAGTGCCATTTTTTGGGCACACTGTAGAGACTTTTATTGTGGAGCATAAACTTTAACTTATGTGTTATATTTTATGTTGACCATTTTTGCAACCGGTGAGACCTTCAATAAAACTTTTTGTTTCAACATTGAAAATTTGTTTCAAATTTCAGGCTAGAAAGCGAGATACAAATGTTGTCATGGCGCGAAAAACGCCGGCCCAGAAATCAACATCTTGTCCCAGAACAAAAACCCGAGTAAAAAATTTTAAAAATTTGATCAAAATTAAAGGTTTGCTTCTCTTAGTCATGACTTTATTGGAAATTGTCGAACTAATGTCGATGCTTTGGCCAGCAAAAAAGTTAACACCTTACCGGTAAGAATTTTGGTTGTTAAAAAATTTGTTAAAATTTTTGTAATTATTGTGGATCAGGGGGTCACCCTAGGGTCAAAAATCGAAAAAAAATTTCCAAATTTTTAAAAAATGGCACATTTAGGGGTAATTTTATGCGAAAAATCGATTGTGCACATTCCCAAAACGTGAAAACCTTTGTTTGACCCTTAAAAATCAGCAAAAAATTCATTTTTAGTTATGGAATGAGAAAAAAGCAGCAAAGAAAGGAAAGAAATACCAAGATTCTGGAACACTGCAATTCTTGAGTGTTCAGCTCTTCCGAGAATACACATTTTTGGAGTTTATTTATGGAGGGTAACATTTGGATTGTAGTGCTATTGAAAATAAAAAATTTTTAGGCTTCAATTAGACTTTACAGTAGCTGTAGATTTTACTGCATCAAATGGCGTTGTGACTGATCCCAGATCTTTGCACTATATAAATCCACATCAACCGAATCAATACGAAATGGCTATTCGAGCAGTACTAGACATTTGTCAATTTTATAACAAGACCAAAATGTTTGACGCTTATGGTTTTGGTGCTAAAATTCCGCCTACTTATCAAGTCAGCCATTTGTTTCCGCTGGTAAGTTTTGTATTTTTCAACAAAAAATTTACAACAAAAACTAACATCAAATTCGTGTGTCATAAACGGTGGACTCTTGTGTTTGAGATGAGGTACAATGTTCCTTTGTCGGCCACCAGCCGGACTAAAGAATAGGCTTGAGCCAAGCCTAGCTTGGCTCATTCCATGGCCTTCGAGCGCCACGAAAAATTATTTGGCACAAAAAATTTTTATTAAAATATTATTCGTTTTTCTTTATTTTCATGTCATAAGCTGTCTATTCTGAGCGGGTTATGCTATCTCTTTCAACTTATTCTCCAAGCGCAAATGTGAACGTGTTGTTTATTGCTGATTTCTGTTCACTTTTCTCACCATCATTCGAAGTATACGTTTGCTTTGCGCTTGGAGAAATAGGCTGAAAGAGATAGACCCTTTTTCCGAGTGGACTGGTCCTTTAAAAATTTTGACAATGGTGTCCGTGTCAATAACATGAATGGAAAACGTCTTAGACATTCGGCCATACACACCCACATTTGTGAACCTTGACATTTTCCAGAGACATAATTTAAATTCAATTTTTTCAGAACGTATCTACAATGAACTCAACAGTTCACGGAGTTGAAGGTGTAATGGAAGCTTACAGAATTTGTTTACGCAGTACCCAAATTTATGGACCTACAAATTTTTCTCCTGTTATCAATGCTGTTGCACAAAAAGCAGCTTATATACAACAAGGAGATCGATACCAAGTAAAACAAATCCCTTTTTTAATTTAACAAAATACAACTTTTAGGTCCTTTTGATTATAACAGATGGTGTAATCACCGATATGCAAAAGACACTCTCTAGTATTATTCAAGTAAGAAAATTTTTAAATAAAACTAAATAAGCTGGACACCGAGTTAAGGGTGTATGCAGGGGATTTTTTGTTTTTACGGCAAGCCTAAGCCCAATTCAAATTGAAGTATAAAAGTTCAGTCGGCCAGATGACCGAGTCGGTAAAGTGACCGTCGACTAAGTGACCGATCGGTCATGTGACCGGTCGGTCAAGTGACTGATTCGATCAAGTGACCGGAAATCGGGTATCCCAGGATTATTGATTTATATATTGTCGCAATATGCGAATTTCGGAATTATTACGTAACAAAACTTCGCTATGTAACAAAAAATTTTCCTTCGAAGGCAGTGGTGTAGGCAAGGGGAAGGATCCCTCCTAGTGGGCCAAAATTAAAAAATTCCCTACACATAAGGATCTCTCTTATGTTTTTTGAGAAAAATCAGCTTTTTTGGGGCAGTGCCTCCCTTAGCCGACCCTTCTCCCTAATGGAAAAGCCAATCTCCGGCTACCTGGAGTTTTTTCTTTTTCTCTTCTTTCTCCTTCTGTTCGGAGGTACCCCATGATTTTTTCTACATTCCCTTTCTATTGGCCAAAAACTGAATCTTATAGATAGGGTATCTTATATAAGAAGATAGATATAAATTCTAGGCCTCTACTTTACCTCTGTCGATAATAATTGTTGGTGTTGGGGGTGATAGCTTTGAAAAAATGGATGCACTAGATTCAGATAATCAACTTTTGTCATTTAATGGAAAAATTGCGGCAAGAGATATTGTACAGGTATTTTTCCAATTTTAAATGGCACTGAAAAAGTATTTCTAAAATTTAGTTTGTACCATTTCGAAATTTTCTTACCGGAGCACAGAATGATTATTCAATGGTGCAAGCTGCACTTGCAAAAGAAGTTCTAGCTGAAGTTCCAGACCAGGTATGCCCCGATTCCGTGGAGTTGTGCTCCAAAGCTATATACATCGATGGATCAATTCCATATGCGAATCAAAATTTTTTACATTTTACAAATTTTCTAATTTTGACTACATGGAGTTTTGTTCTTTTTTCTCGTTTTTTCTCCTCCACGTAGTCAAAATTAGGAAATTTGCAAAAACGCAAAAAAAAGTTCGGTTAGAGAGCGGGGTTGAACCCACAAAGTATGGCGCTTTGGGTAAAATTCCACTGCGCCATGTTATCCATGATTTTATGGACTTATTGTGATGCAAAAAAGTTCCATTTTTCATGAATTTTGAACCGTAAAATTTTTTTCCTAAAAATGAACCTATTCAGGGTAATTCGCGCATTTCCGAAGCGTGAAAATGCTGCCCTGATTCAAGGAAAAGTTGGGTTTTTGAAACGAAAATGCTCATTTTTGCATTTTTCTCCTGAATCAGGAAAGCGTTTTCGCGCTTCGGGAATAAGTGCAATCGATTTCCCGCATGCTAGGAAAAAATTTTTGATCCAAAATTCATGAAAAAAGGGTAAAATGGAACTTTTTTTGCAACGTCCTGTATAAAGAATACTATTTTTCAGGTCACTTCCTACATGAAATCTAAAAACATTGCTCCAAAACCCCCACAAAATCCTACTCCGGAACAAGCTGATGGAATTTACCCTAACCCCTTGAATCCGCATTCCAACCCTATCCCCTATGATCAAGGCTCTGTAGATACAGCCCGATTCTCTGAAAGCTCATATCAGTCTTCATCATCGCCATACAATACCCCTCGAATGTCAATAAATCAAGGTCAGCCACCATACCCAACACCATATCCAGTCCAAGCAGCTGGAATTCAACGTAGTTCTGCACCATACGCTCCTTATCCATTGGAAAACAGTGGTATACAGAGAAATCCAGCTCCTTATCCTGTAGACCCAAGTAGAATGGTCTCACCACCTCCTCCATACAGCGAAGCTACAAATGTTACCGATATTAACATGCAATTTCAAAATCAAATGTATATAGATAAATCTTCGGCTCCTCCTTTCCAATATTAATTTTGAGTAAGACTATAATCTATAGATTTATATATTTTCCTTATCTTCGCTTCTTACCTCAAATGAGCTTTCATACTTTTTTTTGGTAGTATGAAATTGGGCAAAAGTTTTCGGACCCAACCAGGGCTCGAACCCAGACCTCCTGGCTACCGTCCAAGTGTACTACCATTGTGCTACCGAGACCTACAACTGATGTTCGTTAATGGTAAATAATTTATGAAATTATATATCCTTAATAATTAATAAATTTTTTATTTCAAACAAATTTACAAGAGATTTTCATTTAGATGAATTTGTCTCTAACTGTCAAGACATTAGAACAGGGTTATTTTTCATTTACTTAAAGGGCCAGTCTAGTAAGTTACAACCATATGAAAAAAATGATATATTCGGAAAGATAATGAAAAATGGAGCATTTTTTGTTTTTAATGCATGTTCTGAATCGATGTAGTTTTCGAGATAATTGCATTTGAAATTTTGGATTTGTTACAAGCTCTTCGTTGTAATACACAAACTTTTTTGAATTTTAAATCGATTGTTGCATCAATTTTTTAAATTTTCATAAAATGAACATTGTAGCAATTGTTTATAGCTAAATGAGACAAACAAAATGACACCAAAATTATCCAATTTGAACATTGTTTTGGGTTATTGAAACGAAAACATGAATAAGAAAAAATTCAACGTGCAAAAAATGTCTACTCCGGTGGGAGTCGAACTTGGGTCCCCTATCCAGTTACGTTCTCAATTGAGCCATCCATGCAAAAGAATTACATAGATTGTAAAATTCATATATTGTTAGCGGTAAGTTTGTATTAGATTCTTCAATTGTGGTTAATTTTAACCATAACAAAGTCATTTGGAAAGATTGCTGGAAAAATTTTTTCACTACGTGATCACAAACCAGTTTCTTCTCCTTTTTCATTGATTAAAAGAAATTACTGGGAATTGAAACACATTGAAAATAAATTTTCTTTACTTATTTTTTCGGCAAAAACATATTTCTCTTTGATTAGGTTTTTATGTACGGGATGGCCCCCAAAAAACCGGATTTTTGAGATTTTAAAAATTTTTTAAGTTGCTTAATTTTTACCAAAATAAACCTATAGGGACACGGAGCACAAAAACGTATAAAATTGTGAATATCCATAAAAACGATTAAAAACGGCTCTAGCAAAATTGGAAACGCAAAATTGCTCCAAAAAAATATAATCCTTGTTGAAAAAATGGACAACATAGTTTACCAGTAGGGGGGATACACCGGACCCTCAGGATGGATGGATGAATGGCCTTTCAGGGGGAGAGGTACAAGGGGGTACATGATAAATTTTCAAAAATTTATATGAATAAATTGGAAGGGGGAGAGTACACGAACCCTCATGATGGATGGATGAATGACTATAAAGGCGGAAGGTCCGAGGATGAGTGGTAAAGGGGGTACTGTACCCCCTTGGTAACCTATGAGGGACAATTTTGATGAAAAAGTATCAAAAAATTTATTGAAAAATAGAAATTTTACAATAAACGAATTCCCTTGAAATTCAGGCATTGCGTTTCCAATTTTCCGCTGTTGTAACTTTTTTGCGTTTCCAATTTTGTTAGAGCCTTAAAGAGGGCGTATTCTCGAAAAATCGAAACAAAATTTCCCATTTTATTCTAAAAACCGACTTTTTAGTGTACTTTCTAGGCGAAAAATCGATTGCGCGGGACTAAGGCCAAGTCTAAGCCTAAGCTTAAAGAGGGTGTAACATTTATGGCGTATTCTCGAAAAATCGAAAAAACTTTTCCGATTTTATTCTAAAAACCGACTTTTTAGGGTAATTTCTAGGCAAAAAATTGATTGCGCGGGCCACGTGTGTTTCAAAACATGGATTTTTATTTCCGATATTGCTCTCTCGAATGCAAAAAGAGTTTTTTGCGATCCGACTTATAATTTTAGAATAATCAGAGTTACAAAAAATCCGATTTTTGAAAAAATTGGAAAATTGGGTATTTTCATTATGCATCTAGTCCTACATTTTAAATCGGATCACAATAATTACTTTTGCATTCGAGAGAGCAATATCGGAAATAAAAACGAATGGGAGGAAATTTAATACAACATTTGCTATAATTTTTTTAGATGGTTTTGAATGTATATACCTCAACTCTTGCCAAAAAGTGATTTTTGGAGCAAATTTTCGAAAAAAAATTTGTACTATTTTTTTCAATATAATCCTATATGGGGTTTTTATATGCGAGAAATCGTTTGCGCGCATTGTCGAACCTTCAAAATGCTTCCCTCATAATGTGTCAGCCCTAAAGTACCGCATAAGAGGTTAATACCCCAAAAAGGGTTTTTTTTACCTCGTATGGGGTACCTCTTTGTAAGCGATTTTGGACCATATTCCAGAGATTTAGGATAAAAAATAACTGCGGATTAGTGTTCAGCGCATAGAAATACCCTAGGAGAATCAAAAATTTTGTCAAAAATCGACTTATATAGCCAAATATCAATAGTTTAAAATAATGATATATTATTGAGAGCCTAATTTTTTTTTAAAAGTTTGAGTATTGACACGAAAACATGAGTTACGCTCAAAAAGACTGATTGGATCATATTCGTCATACGTTCTTGTTTACTACTGAAAAAAAAATTTCATCGAAAACGAGCAAAAAATGACGATTTTAGATGTTTTTTGAGCGGTAACAGCTTATGATACAACCCAATACATTTTTACCCTTTTGGGAGGGGGAGGGTGGAGTACTCCGTTCGAGTAGAGGTACCCTATGAGATCAAAAATTCCTTCGAATTTATGTTCCACATACCCAAACCCCCCAGATAATCAACATTTCTATAAAAAAATTGCTGGCTTCAAACTTTTCTTGCCTTGAAACACACGTGGGGCGTAACATTTATGGCGTACTTCGTATTCTCGAACAAAAATGTTATTCATCGTATGAAGTTTTACTTGGCGACTAATGAAACGTTTGCCACAAAAAATGTATGACGCAAACAAAAATAATCTGATTTTAATTCACTAGTTTGTTTCAAACCTTATTTGTGTGTAAAATTTGTGTAACAGCAGAATACTCATGTGTTAGTGAAGGAATTTTTATCTAATTAATTTTTGTTATTCGTTATACACCAATTGATCCTGATTCAAAGAAAAATCGGGTTTTGAAGCGAAAATGATTATTTTTCATTTTTTTATCCGGAAATCACTTTTGTGTTGTTTGTTTTGTTTAAACTTACTGTACTTTTAAATTAAAGAACGAAGCGAACATTGTCATTTTTCATCATTATGGAATCGTTTTGAAGCTTCAAAAACGTGTGCAAACATTTCTCGCATAAAATTACCCATAGAAATGTTATTTCCAGATAAAAAAATGCGAAAAATGACCATTTTCGCTTCAAAACCCAATTTTTTCTCTGAATCAGGGTCAGGGAAGCATTTTCAAGGTTCGGGAATGCACGCAATCGATTCCCCGTCTAAGAAAACCCTAGTAGGGTCGAAAATTTTGTCAAAAACCGATTTCTATAGCCAGATAAAATAAAAAAATTTCAAGTCAAAACGATTTATTCTTGAAAAGATAGAATTTTTTCAAGTTCGGTTTACCCGTAAGACCAAAAAATTTCTGGTCTTCAACTTGGTACTGGGCCAATCTCCAATCAGTGAACGAATCTAATGGGTACCCAAAAACAAAAGTTGCTCAAAACTTCATGAAATATAATGTTATGCAAACAAAAATTAAGAATTTAATCAAAAAAAGTTTGCCACTCCGGAAGCTTGATTCTTTCAGAGCCGATGCTTCAAAAATAGACCTTTTTGTCATGTTTTATTGATATATTTCTTTTAAAAACTTAAAAATAAAATTTTTCTAGATGAGTGCTATTCCGAATTACCCTTCAGCAAAAGTTGAGTTAACACTGTCGGCAATGTAGGTTTTCAATTTTGGAGCTACTACACAATAGGGGAGGGGGACTCATGTGAAAAAAATTTCAAAAATTTTTTCTGGAAATGACCCCTCTAGGGGTAAAGACATGCAGGGAATCCGAATTTGACATATTCAAAGCGAAAAACGCATCCCTGATCCAGAAAAGGCCTGTGTATTGAAGCGAAAAGTCGCAAAAATGCGATTTTTGCGACTTTTCACTTCAATACACAGGCCTTTTCTGGATCAGGGATGCGTTTTTCGCTTTGAATATATCAAATTCGGATTCCCCGCATGTTTTTACCCCTAGAGGGGTCATTTTCAGAAAAAATTTGAAATTTTTTTCTCGTGAATTGCCCCCCCCCCAAGTTGCGACTTAAAAAATGCACCAATTTCATCATTTGTTATCCGTTTTCGATGAAATTTTTTTCCAGTTGTATGGAATAGACCTCGAGGAGATTATCATTGCCTGAAAAGCAGGGGTTCGTGTCGGAACTCAAACTTTTAAAAAAATCACTTTTTAAAAAGAACCCATTTTACGATGTTTCCCATGTGAATTTTTGGTTGATTCCTTCGCTAATTGATTCCTCATATCGAAAAACGGTAGTATACCAAAAATAACGTGTTTTCGCATATGTTTCCTGAATCACGAAAAGTCGGCATATTGACACGAAAATTCGTTTTTAATTTTAAATCCCATTTTATGGTACTCAAACGAAAGCGCTCGGTGAGATGAATCGGAATTTGGCAAAAACGACCTTCCCTGATTCAGAGAAAGTCAGCGTATTGACGATAATCTTTTTTTCGGACTCCTCGAGGCCTTTTCCATACGACTGAAAAAAATTTCATCGAATACGGATGATGAAATTAGAGCATTTGTTGAGCCGCAAATACTTATTGGACAACTCAATAGTAGCTCCTAAATTTTTTAAATATGAAAATCAAAATTTTTTTCTAGAGATCTTAAAGACAAAGATCTACTCTCAAAAAGTGACCCATGTTGCGTGGTTTTCCAGTATGTTCAACAAGGTGGTCGCCAGGGATGGAAGGAAATTGGGCGCACGGAAACTATTATGAACTGCATAAAACCAGAATGGAACACCAAAATTTACATGGACTATTTTTTTGAAGAGCGGCAAAAATTGAAGTTTGAAATGTAGGATTGAACCCTAGACCTTATATGTGCAATTGGCACCATTTGCACTTTGCTATAATTCATTTCCGCCGCAAATGGGAAAAAAAGTCCGGAAGAGATGACCAAGTGGTAAAGCTCTCGCTTTGCACTCCGAAGGGCGAGGGTTCGATCCCGGAAGTCGAAGTCAGAAATATCATAATTCAAGATCATACAAACTACAAAAAATCCTTGAGGTCGAAATCAGAAATTTTGTAGTTTGTATGATGAAATCTTGAATTATAATATTTCTGATTTCAATCTCCGGGATCGAACCCTTACTTTTCGGAGGGCAAAGCGGAGAACCACTTGGCCATCTCATCCGGACTTTTTTTGCCATTTGCGGCGGAAATAAATTATATGTAACTAGCATCTTTAAATCTCTCTGTGAAAAACGTTCGTTGTCGGACAGTTGGTCCACCCGGACAGTTGGTCGACCGGACACTTGACCGACTCGGACAGTTGGTCAACCGGACAGGGGGCCTTAGGCTTAGGCCTTAGCCTTAGGCTTAAGCCTTAGCCTTATGCTTAGGCTTTAAGCTTAGGCTTTAAACTTAGGCTTTAAGCTTAGGCCTTAGGCTTAGGCCTTAGACTTAGGCCTAGGCCTAGGCTTAAGCATTAGGCCTTAGCTTTAGCCTTAGGCTTTGGCCCGAGTCGACCAACTGTCCGTTCGGCCAAGTGTCCGGTCGATTAACTGTCCGGGTCGACCAAGTGTCCGAGTCGACCAACTGTCCGGCATTCGAAAAACGTTATAGTTGATAAAACATTTAGTTATGATATTGATGATTTTAAAAATCGCAATGCTCCGCTTATAAATCAAGATTTTTTGGGACGTGCTGAATGTGAGCTAGCTGAAATTATTGCTTCAAATAATGGAACTCTGGTTGCACCGCTAAAGTAAAATTTTGATGAGCCTTTTTGAAATGATAATTTAAGGGATACCAATGCCCCTCGAGGCCGGATAGTCATTCATGCTGAGGAAATTGATGAAGGCCAAAAAGAAGTCCTTAAATTTAAAATTCATGGAAAAAGTTTGGACAAAAAGGATTTATTTGGCAAATCTGACCCATTTTTAAATTTCTATCGGTTAAATTCGGATGGAAGGTAAACAATTTATTACTTTTTACAGGTTGTCCAAAAAAAGTGGAATTTTCGTGATTTTTTCATGAATTTGGACCAGAAAATTTGTCTAAAAATGACTTGATAGGGGTAATTTGATGCAGGGAACCGATTGCGCGCACTCCTGAAGTGTGAAAACGCTTCCTTGACCCTGATTCAGGGTAGAAATTGAAGCGAAAATGAAAAAATTCGGATTTTGATCGGATATCCGACAGGTTTTCCTATTCGAGAAATCGATTGCGCGTGTTTTCAAAACATGAAAATGCTTTCTTGCCCTTGATTCATGGAAGGGGTGGGATATATTCAATTGAAAAAGGATCAGTGAAGCTGTATGTTTGCGCGCAAATCAACTCCCCACATCAAATTACCCCTATAGGAATCATTTTTAGAAAAATTTTGAGTCCAAAATTCATGAAAAAATCAAGAAAATTCCACTTTTTTGGAGCATCCTGTACCAATCAAAAATATAAAATTTAGCCGTCAACTAGCTTACCGAACTGAGGTTATAAAGAACACTTCGAATCCAGAATGGAAACCGTTTGATCTTTCTCCTCGGCAATTATGCCAAGGAGATAAAACAAAGTAAGTAGGCATAGAAAATTTGCGTAAAATTTATATTTAGAGATTTTTTGATCGAATGTTTTGATTATGATAATGACGGAGGGTGAGTATCATTTTTTAAGAAAAAATATTTGCACGTTGTTTGTGTCACCATTTATTAGTTGTTTGTGTCACCATGTAGAGGCCTTTCCGTCCTCTACAGGGTGAGCCAAAAAAATCGTACTTTTGTGTTTTTTGGCGAAAAATTTTCAATTAGGCCTAAGTCTAAGCCTAGGCTCAGGCTTGGGCTTAAGCCTAGGCTTAGGCAGGGGTGCCAAGTCTGCTGGTTTTTCAGAAAAGTGCTGATTTTAGATGTCAAATCTGGCGAAAATCTGATTTTTCAGTGTCAAATGCTGATTTTTTGGTGGCCTCTATTGTGTAGTAGCTCCTTTTTTGCATTCGAATTCTGGAAGTTATCCCTTGAGAAATATACCCCTATAAAAAGGCTTAAAAATTATTTTGTTTCAACGTTGAAAAATTTCTTAAAATTTTAGGCTAGAAAGCGATATGTTGCCATGGCGCGAAAAACGCCGGCCCCGAAATCAACATCTTGTCCCAGCACAAAAATCCGAGTAAAAAATTTTAAAAATTTGATCAAAATTAAAAGTTTGCTTCTCTTAGAAATGACTTAATTGGAAATTGTCGAACCAACGTTGATGCCTTGGCCAGCAGAAAAGTTACCACCTTACCGGTAAGAATTTTAGTTGTTAAAAAATTTGTTAAAATTTTTGTAGTTATAGTGGATCAGGGGGTCACCCTAGGGTCAAAAATCGAAAAAAATGACTTATTTAGGGGTAATTTTATGCGAAAAATCGTTTGCGCGCATCCCCAAAGCATGAAAACCTTTGTTTGACCCTTAAAAATTTAAAAAAAAATTAAGTTTAAAGTCAATAAATGTGAAAATATGGTTTTTCTTCAATTGTTTGCTGTTTTTTAAGGGTCAAACAAAGATTTTCATGCTTCGGGAATGTGCGCAATCGATTTTTCGCATAAAATTACCCCTAGATATGTCATTTTGCAAAAAAATTTAGAAAAATTTGTTTCATTTTTTGAGTTTGGGGTGACCCCTTGATCCACAATAGCTCCAAATTTTTAGTTACGGAATGAGAAAAAAGCAGCAAAGAAAGGAAAGAAATACCAAGATTCTGGAACACTGCAATTCTTGAGTGCTCAGCTCTTCCGAGAATACACATTTTTGGATTTTATTTATGGAGGGTAACATTTGTATTGCAATGCTTTTGAAAATAACAAATTTTTTAGGCTTCAATTAGACTTTACAGTAGCTGTAGATTTTACTGCATCAAATGGCACTGTGACTGATCCCAGATCTTTGCACTATATAAATCCACATCAACCGAATCAATACGAAATGGCTATTCGAGCAGTGCTAGACATTTGTCAATTTTATAACAAGACCAAAATGTTTGACGCTTATGGTTTTGGTGCTAAAATTCCGCCTACTTTTCAAGTCAGCCATTTATTCCCGCTGGTAAGTTATATATTTTTGGACAAAAAATTTACAATAAAAACTAACATCAAATTCATGTGTCGTAAACGGTGGACCCTTGTGTTTGGGATGAGGTGCAATGCTCCTCCTCCATATTTTTATGGTGTCCGCGCCAATAACATGAATGGCTAACGTCCTAGCCATTCGGCCATACGCACCCACATTTGTGAACCTCGATATTTTCCAGAGACATAATTTAAATTCAATTTTTTCAGAACGTATCTACAATGAACTCAACAGTTCACGGAGTTGAAGGTGTAATGGAAGCCTACAGAATTTGTTTAAACAATGCCCAAATTCATGGGCCTACAAATTTTTCTCCTGTTGTCAATGCTGTTGCACAAAAAGCATCTTATATGCAACAAGGAGATCGATACCAAGTAAAACAAATCCCTTTTTTAATTTAAAAAAAATACAACTTTTAGATCCTTTTGATTATAACAGATGGTGTAATCACCGATATGCAAGAGACACTCACTACTATTATTCACGTAAGAAAATTTTAAAATAAAAACAAATAAACTAGACACCGAGTTAAGGGTGTACGCAGAGGATTTTTTGTTTTTACGGTAACCTCTGAATCGTTGTAGTCTTTGAGTGAATTGAAGTTGACGATTTTTGAAATCTGTGTATTACAACGAAAATATAAACGCAGTGAAAATTCGGCATTACTACTTTATCCAAGATTTTGTTTCTCCAAGATTTTTTCAAAAGCTTTTTTCTCGGTGAGGAAAATTCCAAATTGAATAATTTTTTAAATATTTTTTTACACTAAATTTTTGGATGGTTTAAAAAAAATTATTCAATTTGGAATTTTCCTCATCGAGAAAAAAGCTTTTGAAAAATCTTGGAGAAACAAAATCTTGGATAAAGTAGTAATGCCGAAAATTCGTCCCTAAACCAATCAAAGTTGTGTATTGATGCGAAAATTAAAAAAATTTTTATTCGACTTACAAAAAATGCCAAAAAAATTTTGAATTTTTGCATCAATGCACAACTTTTATTGGCTCTAGGAACTTCCACAACGGAATTTCCACAACGGAACTTCCACAACAAAAAAAGCGGAACTTCCACAACGAAAAAAGCGGAACTTCCACAACAAAAAAGCGTTTTTGTTGTGGAAGTTCCGTTGTGAAAGTTCCGTTGTGGAAGTTCCGCATGTCATTTTGGACCTCGTTGTGAAAGTTCCGTTGTGAAAGTTCCGTTGTGGAAGTTCCTAGAGCCCTTTTATTGATTTAGGGACGAATTTTCACTGTGTTCATGTTTTCGTTGTAATACACAGATTTCAAAAATCGCCAACTTCAGACGCGATTATTTCGACAATGATAACGATTCAGTGGTTGCAGTAAAAACAAAAATTGCTCCATTTTTCATAAACTTTCCGAATATATAACTTTTTCATAGTATTCATGTTTTCGTTGTAATACACAAACTGTTTTTTTCGAGTGGACTGGTTCTTTATGAAATTGAATATTTTGGGAAATTGGTTGCGTACGCTGCTGACCAAGTTCCAAGCGGCGCTTCCGAGCGCAGGGACCTGGACTACTTCCAAACGGCGTTTCCGAGCGAAGGGTATCATGGGCTACACTACAGAACCAATGAAACCGATGATTTATATGTTGTCGCAATATGCGAATTTTGGAATTATTACGTAACGAAACTTCGCTATGTAATAAAAAATTTTCCTTCAGAGGCAGTAGAATATGCAAGGGAGTGGAAAGGGATGGGCAGAATCCCTCCTAATGAGCCAAAATTTAAAAAATCCCTACGGGTCCCCGTATGTTTTTGGGAAAAATCAGCTTTTTTGGAGTAGTGGCTCCCTTTCCGACCCTTCTCCCTAATCCACTTTCGGAGGTATCCCATGATTTTTTTCTACATCCCTTTTCTATTGAAAGTTGAACTTTTTCTATCAAAAGTCGAATCTTTAGATAGGGTGTCTTATAAAAGAAGATAGATATAAATTCTAGGCCTCTATTTTACCTCTGTCGATAATAATTGTTGGTGTTGGGAATGATAGCTTTGACAAAATGGATGCACTAGATTCGGATAATCAACTTTTGTCATTTAATGGACTAACTTCGGCAAGAGATATTGTACAGGTATTTTTCCAATTTTATATGTCGCTGAAAAAGTATTCCTAAAATTTAGTTTGTACCATTTCGAAATTTTCTTACTGGACCACAAACGAATTTTGCAATGGTGCAAGCCGCACTTGCAAAAGAAGTTCTAGCTGAAATTCCAGATCAGGTATGCCCCAATCCATTGCGCGGTAACGTGGCTCAGTGGAGTTTTGCTCCAATGCTATATACATCGACGGTTCGATTCCACATGCGAATTAAAATTTTTTCAAATTTTCTAAGTTTGGCTACCTGGAGTTTTTTCTTTTTTTCTCTTCTTTCACCTCCAAGTAGTCAAAATTAGAAAATTTGCAAAAACGCAAAAAAAGTTCGGTTAGAGAGCGGGGTTGAACCCACGGAGTGTGGCTCTTTGGTGTAAAATTCCACTGCGCTATGTTATCCACGATTTTATAGACCTATGGTGATGCAAAAAAAGTTCCATTTTTTATGAATTTTGGACCATAAAATTTTTTCCTAAAAATGAACCTATTAGAGGTAATTCGCGCGCATTTCCGAAGCGTGAAAATGCTGCTCTGCTTCAAGGAAAAGTTGGGTTTTTGAAACGAAAATGCTCATTTTTTCGCATTTTTCTCCTGAATTAGTGTCAGGAAAGCGTTTTCGCGCTTCGGGAATAAGTGTAATCGATTTCCCGAATTGAATTACCCCCGATAGAGTCATTTAGGAAAAAAATTTTTATTCAAAATTCATGAAAAAAGGGTAAAATGGAACTTTTTTTGCGACATCCTGTATAAAGAATACTATTTTTCAGGTCACTTCTTTCATGAAATCTAAAAACATCGTTCCAAGACCCCCACAAAATCTTACTCCGGAACAAGCTGATGGAATTCAACATAGTTCTGCACCATACAGTCCTTATCCATTGGCAAACAGTGGTATACAGGGAAATCCAGCTCCTTATCCTGTAGACCCTAGTAGAATGGTCCCACCACCTCCTCCACACAACGCAAATGTTAACGATATTAACACGCAATTTCAAAATCAAATGAATATAGGTCAACCTTCGGCTCCACCTTATCGATATTAATTTTGAGTATGACTAGATTTGTATAATATTTTCCTTATCTTTTCTTAGCGCTAGCTCTCGGCCTTCTAGTTTATTACAACTAATCATAAAATTAATGTAGCATTAAAATTTAATAAAAAGAATAGAATAAAAAGATAAAGTTTAAAAAATAATGGGAAAGAAATAAAGAATAAAAAAAAAAAGAAAATTCCGAGTATAATAAAGTCTAAAATTTATTTCACATACAGTGTAGGTCTGTTAAAGGACCAGTCCCGTCAGTTACAACCATATGAAAAAATGATATATTCGGAAAGATCATGAAAAATGGAGCATTTTTTGTTTTTACGGAATGTCCTGAATCGTTGTAGTTTTCGAGATAATTGCGTTTGAATTTGTTACAAGCTCTTCGTTGTAATACACAAACTGTTTTGAATTTGTTGCGGAAAAATCGATTTTTGCACCAATTTTTTAAATTTTCATAAAATGAACATTGTAGCAATTTTTATAGCAAAATGAGACGAACAAAATGACACCAAAATTATCCAATTTAAACATTGTTTTGGGTTATTGAAACGAAAATTCTGATTCATGTTTTCGTTTCAATAACCCAAAATAATGTTCAAATTGGATAATTTTGGTGCCATTTTGTTCGTCTCATTTAGCTATAAACAATTGCTACAATGTTCATTTTATGAAAATTGAAAAAATCGATGCAAAAATCGATTTTTCCTCAAAAATTCAAAAAAGTTTGTGTATTACAACGAAGAGCTTTTAACCAATTCAAAATTTCAAACTCAATTATCTCGAAAACTACAACGATTTAGAACATGCCGTAAAAACAAAAAATGCTCCATTTTTCATGATCTTTTCGAATATATCATTTTTTCATATGATTGTAACTGACTGAACGGGTCCTTTAAGACCAACTTGATTGTAATTGACGAAAATATATGTCCATTTCTTCGTTTGTTGCCAAAATTAGCCTTTGACCTTGGAGGTTTTTTAGTCTCAACATGGTATTATTAATATCTTCGACTTGGCTATTCATTTTAAATAAATTTTTTAATAATCGAATTTTTCTAAATTGTAAGTATCATTAAAGAAGGAATTACATTTTCGGATAATGAGAAAATTTTCAAAAAATTTTTTACAACCAATTTTTTGTGAGGCCAAAATTAGCCCTAGAAGAGTTATTTTTAAAACTTTTTTTGAAAAATGAAAATTTTTGATTTTGACCTCTGATCCCCCCCCCCCTCCAATTCTCTATTAGCTTCAACAAATAGTAGGGCAAAAATAGACAAATTTTTGGCCATTTTGACCCTGGTACCCCTCTTATTTGCCCCTCTGAAAACAACATTGACTGGAGGCCTTTAGAAAATTGTCATTTTCTGACCGGTGCGGGTTTACCTACTTATAAAAAATGTCCCTCCACGTTGGTGTTGTCAAAAGCGCTAACAATATAGCCAATATAAAAGTTGATAAATTATAATTAAACATGATAAAACACCAATATTTTATAGTAGAACTTTCGAGCACCATAGATAGGACAAATACTATGGCACCACAACATATGTATAAACACATAAAAATCCCGGCTCTACATATCAACTCTATAGATCGAATATTTTCGCTAAGTTGAAATTTATGGCTCAAATTATAAGAATTTGAGCTTTGTGATAGCGCATATTTGCGTTTATTGAAAAAATAGGCACCCGTAATCAGCTAAAATTCAATTTCCATGAGTGGCGTAACGTAGGGATGCAAGGGGTAGGTAGGGTATGCAACAATGACGTAGCTGAAAGGGTAGGCGAAGGGGCGATCGCTACCCCTTCATTAAAACATTTTTAAGAACATAAGGTAGTTACACCAAATCCAGTCATAGAGCCAGCTATAGCTACGGTCAAAGCGCAGTACTGCACTAAAGTCTCCTCTGTTCGTACCACCATCCCCAGCCATATGAGGGATCTCAGCCACATAGAACTCGGACAACACGTCGAGCTTTGCAGAACCGCCAGGCCAACGGATTTTACACGTCTCGTTGAAGATCTCTTTTGGATCGCCAGGTAGATAGTTAAAAGTTTAGGGGATGAATATATATGAGACGTATGTATGCATGGGGTCAAACAAATTTAAAAATTACTGAAAATGCAATTGCTAAAAGACAGCTTGGTATTCCTATAATGAGCACAGAAATACCTATAAAACCTAATTTTATATACACCCTAAATCTAAAACTCGCCTGAAACCATAGAAAAACACATCGCAGCAGATGCCCAAAACGATACTATCGTAGGAACAATTATAACATAGATATTCTCCCATTTTTCATATTTCATATACATGATTGAAGCTAAGGCTCTTTCGAGCATCAGAAAAATGTAAATAAACAGTGCAGCGCAAACAAAAACTCCACGACAAAATTGTAAAATTCCAAAAAATCCAGATTTTATTAAAATCGATGGCCCATGGGTTAAAAGTAGGTAGTCGATGCCTAAAGTTTTTTTTAAAGTTTTTGTTGGCGGGGAAAAAATTTTTCCATTTACTGCCATTCTAGTGGGGATTTCTCAAAATGCAAATTTCTTTCAGCGAAGGACTTGTACAGGAGCCAAAAATTTTTCCTTGTACCAATGGCTACCAATTCCCTTTTCATTTGGATACTGGAGATCCGCTACCTATTGTTTTTGGACTGGGGCTTTTATTAGAGAGGTAGCTACATTATACTTTTAAAAAATTTTCCAAGCTTCGCGCGAAATGGGAGCAGGCTCTCACACCTCATCATTCCATAATTACCCCCACAGACCTATAGTGAAAGGGGATATGTAGGGTTTACCACAGGTGATTACTTTTATACAAGGGGGGGGGGGCAAAGTCCTCGGCTAAGAGGCGGTATATCTAGGGACGGGCAACTCCTTATATAAGGACCGTACAGGGGTATACAAGCAAATGAGCGTACATGGGTCGATTTTTAGATTTCGACTGAAAATGATAGATTGGATACTGGGGAGTAAAAATCCACAAAAATTTTTTCTCGGATCGACTTATTAAGGGCATTTTGGCACCCATCTTCGTGCATATACAAAAAACGCCTTTTTAAGGAAAAATCGATATTTTTATGTATAAAAAGGTTTTCGGTTGCGGTTTTTTGCTATTATTTAGTAGAAATAAGTGCACTGCACAATTCTGTGAAGTTATTTTGGTTCAAATGTTTTCCACTTATAAGATATGTCATTTTTTCGAAAATGGCAAAAAATAGACCATTTTACTTATAGCCCCATATCTCAAAAATAAAAAAAGACGATTTTAGGCGCCCCACTCCAATTAATAGAGGGAAGTGTCCTCTAAATTATGGCATAAAAATAATCAAAATTCAAACCCCCTTTCTACTGATTTTAGAGCAATCTTTGAAAAAATATAAAACCAAAGATAAACGATAAGAAAAAATCTAAAATTTTGAATAAAATCGCTAAAGGATGCATTTACAATCTCTGAAACATGTCAAGGAAGCGTTTTCATGCTTCGAGAATGTGCGCAATCGATTCCCCGCCTAGAAAAACCTAAGAATCGACGGTTTTCTCATAAAAATCCAAAAATGTTTGATTTTCGCTTCAATACACATCCCTTCCCTGAATCAGGGTCAAGGAAGCGTTTTCACGATTCGGGAGTGCGCGCAATCGATTTCTCGCATAAAATTACCCCTAGTAACGTATTTTTTACAAAAATTTTCAAAAAATTTTTTTCGGAGAACGGGCACCCTTTGAAAATCCCAAAGTACGCATTTTCCAGATTTTCCCTTTAAAATCGACGTACGCTGGACCCCTTTTTATATGTCTATTTTTTGAAGGTAAAAAGCTTTTTTGATGCGGTTTTTTTCCACTGCTGAGTTTTTAATAGCATAGATTTTGATTCTAAATCGTTTTTGGAGCGATTTTCTCACGAATTTTTTGAGTTTGGAAAATGGGCGCCCGTCCCTACCACGCAGGGATGCATCAAAAAAGATTGACATAATTTTTGTGTCATTTTATTCGTCTCGTTGAGAAAAATGCTGTGTTTATTTTTTTCTAAATTTTCAAGGATTTTAAGAGACGATTTCTCGAACATTCGGTACTAGTGTTAAACGGCTGAATGCGCGTATCAAGTTGAATTTATAAAGTGAGATTAATGCATGGGAAAATTTTTAAAAGTCATTTCAAAGCAAAAATCGGGCACCAAAAAATTCAAATCCTTGCCCGAAGCTCACTTTTACGTGTATTTTTTGAATTTTCCAACCTGTCTAAAACACCACAGATAATTTTTTTCGGTCAAATTTGAACGCTGGTCCATGTATTTCAACACGGAGAACAGTTCTAGCGTGATTTCGAAAAAATCTGAGAAATTTCGATTCTTGACCCATTTTTACACATGGTACTAGGAGGAGGAGTCGAAAAAATTTTTTTTTCTCAGATTTTTTCGAAATCACGCTAGAACTGTTCTCCATGTTGAAATACATCGACCAGCGTTCAAATTTGACCGAAAAAAATTATCTGTGGTGTTTTAGACAGGTTGGAAAATTCAAAAAATACACGTAAAAGTGAGCTTCGGGCAAGGATTTGAATTTTTTGGTGCCCGATTTTTGCTTTAAAATGACTTTTAAAAACTTTCCCATGCATTAATCTCACTTTATAAATTCAACTTGATACGCGCATTCAGCCGTTTAACACTAGTACCAGGGGCCTTCGAATGTTCGAGAAATCGTCTCAAATTATAGTCGAGTCTCGTTATAACGGCACCTCCCAGAAATTCGTTATAACGGCACCCCCCAAAAATTTTCCCGCCAAACGACCACGCAGGGATGCCTAAAGAAAACTCAAAAACATAAAAGGTTAACCAATGTCTTCTTTTTCAAAAGTATCCATTATAACGGTACCCCCCAGAGGGTGCCGTTATAACGAGACTCGACTGTAACGGATACTTTTGAAAAAGAAGACATGTTTTTTAGTTTTCGTTAGGCATCCCTGCGTGGTCGTTTGGCGGGAAAACTTTGGGGGGGGGGGGGCCGTTATAAAGAGACTCGACTGTATTTTCCTCTCTATATACAGATTTTATTGAATCAGTGTAAAAAATCAACATCAGATTTTCGTAATATACAGAATTTTAATCGCCAACTTGAAAATTTACCTCGAAAACGTTAATGTTTCTGAATTTACTGTAAAAACAAAAAATGCTTCATTTTTCATGAATTTTCCGAATGTTCTACAAAAAAATGGAAAATTTTTTCGACCTGGCTGGTCCTTAAGCAAAATACTTTTGTTTTCAAGTTTTTGCTGGCACTTATAACCAACAAACTGTTAATATTCACGCTAGGCACTAATGATGGGTCGAAATCGGTTCTCAAAATTTTTTTCTTTAGGTTTTATGAAAAATGTTGAAAACAAAAATAACACAGAAATTGCGTGCTACAACTTTTATTTTGACATTTTTTATGAAAATACATAGAAAAAGTTACGAGACAAATTTCGTCACAAAATTGCGACGAAATTTGTCTCGTAACTTTTTTTAATGTATTTTCATCAAAAATGTCAAAATAAAAGTTGTAGCACGCAATTTCTGTGTTATTTTTGTTTTTGACATTTTTCATAAAACCTAAAGACAAAATTTTGAGAACCGATTTCGAGTCATAATTTAGACCCAGGCACTTAATTTCTTAAACTTTTTGAGTGTACTCATATTTTGCAAGTGGTCCGGCATAAACTTTTTTCCTGTCCTAATTTTTTCTTTTTTTAACCCTATCCTGGATCCGTGTCATGCATTTACAATATCCATTGTTTAAAAGACGCCATTTTTCTTTGGCATTGTGCCAGAATGGTCCCACGAACGTTTCTCCACCAACATATTCCTCTTGCAGTCAACCAAATTGTCTTATTTGATCCTGTCACAATAAATCCAAATGGGTCATGACACCATGCTGAGCGATACAAATGTCAACCTTTTATTCAATTTTCAACAAATAAATAACAAAATATACTTTAACAAAGAAAATAAATAAATATGAAGAGATCATGATAGACGATTACAGTGTGAGCAAAAAAA
>OZJO01013784.1:0-14098 GCA_900406225.1 Acrobeloides nanus | reverse complement strand
AAACGTTAAAAAACTTACAAAAAATAGAGAAAGTAAGTAGTTATAGCCACAAGGACTAGTGCTAGAATAATATTCCACATCGTGAACAAAAATTCAATGTTGCAAGACCAGCAAATCGAGTAATCAGCCAGAAAATCGAGTAATTATTTATATTTGTTTATAAGTACAATCTATACTTTCTAAAACACTGACGAAAACCTTCCTCATTTTGTGCTCAATTCGTGGTTTATCTGCTTTGATAGTCTTTGATTCAATCAATAGACCACACTTCAAATTTACCATCATATTCCAAAATGCTTGCCTCTTGTGCAAAATGTGTGCGAAATATGATTTATGTAAGCAAAAATACACAAATTACTTATACATATAGAAATCAACGTCATATAAGTTTTGAAATAGTGCTGATAGCGATTTTTCAAAACAAAGAATAATACGAAACAAATCGTCAGAGAAGATCTTTAAGGTTCGGCAATGCAAGCAATCGATTTCTCGGATATAGTAAAGAATTTTTGGAGCAAGTTCCCCTGGCTCCCGCTACTTAACGTTGACTAAACTCGGTAAACAATTTTTATTTTCTTCCGGAAATTACCCATTTAGAGGTAATTTTATGCGGGAAATCGATTGCGCGCACTCCCGCAACCTGAAAACTGCAGAAAAATGCTTCTTAACCCTTTACAAAAATTGCGGGTTAGACAAGTTGTCACATAGAATTTACGGGGTGTTTCAAAAAAGTGGATTTTTGTGATTTTTTACATGATTTTGGGCCAGAAAATTTTTTCCAAAAAATGATGCCTATAGGGATATTTTTATTTTATTTTTTTACAAGGAATTGATTGCGCACATTTCCGAACTCTAAAAATGCTTCCCTACCTTGACTTTGGGAAATCGTTTGTTATTGAAGTGAAAATGAAAATTTTCGATTGAATGTTTAAAAAAATAATTTTATTCATTCTAAATAAATTCGAAATAAATATATATTTTACAAAATACACAGTAGATAAATTTATGTTCTTTTCATCAATTTGATAGTGACAGATTCTGGATTCAAAACCGAAGACCCAACCAATTTGAGCTTCTTCTAAAAATTGAAAAAATTTAAAAGTTCAAAATTTTATTGCCAACCTCAGTTTGCTCGCATTCCACAACATCATATTCTTTCAAAATTTTTACTAGCGCCAACTTTTCTTCCATATAGGCCAATCTCATACCAATACAGGTTCTTGGGCCACCACCGAAGGGTACCCATGCGGCTGGATGGCGATTTTCATTGTCCAAAAATCTGAAAATTGATCAATTTTGGGGAGAGGGAGGTAAAAAATTTTACCTCTCGGGAACAAATTTATCCGCATCTTCACCCCAAATTTCTTTGTCGTGTTGTAAAGTGAAGACATCGACTTGTACGTGGGTTCCTTTTTCTATGAGGATATTGCCCAGGGTTGTGGTTTCACTGCATTCACGTGAAGAGGCGCTAAAATTTTGAGCATTAAAAATTTTTTTGAAAGGAACCCCTCTCTCCAAATACATTTGATATCAAGCTCTCAAAATCATGATCTATTATTCTAATAGACCAAAACCACTCACGAGGTGTAAGTCCCAGTTTTTTTATCATTTTCACATAGAAAGATAGTAGAGAGAAAGTTTTCGCCTCTGAGATTGAACCCTCGATCATCCGCTTGCAAAATGAGACACTTGTCACTTTACTATGAATAATGAATTTTTCAAGAAAAGAGAATAACCTATACTTTTTTTTCTAAAATTTGTAAAACTTACAAAGCGGCTATGGGTACCATTCTTAAAGCTTCTTTCATAACGGCATCACCGTATTTGAGGCTTTGAAGTTGCTCATATGTAACCTCCTAAAATTTAAAAAAAATATTTTTTTAGTTTTTTAACAAAGTCTACCTCCTCCGGACAAACTTCGTCAATTTCAGCCTGCAAAATTTTCATCCTCTCCGGGTCTTTGGCCAAGAAAAACATGGTATTCGCCAATGTATTTGCCGTAGTATCAAAACTAAAAAATTTCAACAAAAAAATGAAAATTTAAAACAATTTACCCAGCTAGCAAGAAAACAAAACATTGTGCAACAATTTCGTCAGTGGTCATCTTTTTTGAGACCTTGGTGGAACCTTTGTGTAAATAGTTCCCATTTTGGTCGGGAATCTCATCGGCTTCGGCATCCAAAAATAGATCGATAAAATCGATTCGATCTTCTTCTTGGATGATTTTACCTTCGGCCTAAATTCGTACATATATTGAAGTTAAACAATTTCGCCATCGACCATCTTAAATTTCGAACTTATCAAGGGAAAAATAAGTTATGCATAAAAAAAATAAATTGAGTAAAGGGGTAGGCTAGGCTTGGACTTAAGTTTAGGCTAAGGCTTAGGATTAGGCTTAAGCTTAGCTTACTATAACATGCCTACAAAGTGCTCCAAAAAAGGGAACTTTTATGAGCCTGTATTTTTGTCTTACCCTTAATTGTCTCCTTTCTTTAACTTCTTTATACAAAATATCGAGAAGTTCTTTGAATGGCGCCTTTCTAAGGTTTGCTGTTAAAATGGCAAATCTTCTTAATAGCCAAACATTCCAACTCCAAGGCATCAAAAAAGCCATCAGACTAAGCTTATCAACCCCGAAGGAAGCAAAAACTCTTTTACAAACATCTATATTAGGGTTCTCAAATTGCTTAGTGCCATGTTGACCCATGGCTATGCGACAAATGACATCCATAGTAAGCTCATGAAAGTAGCTAAAATTTTGAATTTTTTGAATTTGAAAAAGTGATCTTACGGATGGATATTGAAAGGCTTGTCTGACTCTGCAGCTTTTTTAAGATGGCCCATCATGACATTGACCGAATCCTCCACTGTTGGCATGATCTGGAATTTTATTTATTTTTTTGTGATTTTTTTCAACCTTACTTTTTTAAGATTGACAACATTGAAGCTAGGAGAAGAAATCGTTCTTAATCTCTTCCATCGAGCACCCCGAGCATTGAAAACATGTACCCTAGATTCTGTATCAACGTTTCCCACCAATGGGTTATTCTAAAATTTTTTTGTAAAATTTGCATATTTTGAGCACAAATCTAAACCTTTCTCCCGTGAAAATATTCAAATTTCTTCACCAAAAGTTCTTGAACCATATCCGGGTCGGAGATGACCAAAACTTGTCTCCAACCTTCTCGGAGACCATATAATTTTCCAAATTGTTTGGTCCAGTCTCGGATTTGCAAAACACTTGGGTATAGTGGGTTGCTTAGAAATTTAAGATGGCCGGTAATGGTCTCACCTTTAGGCGAGGGTATACCACGATTTTTCCAGTAGTTATTGCGTTGTAAACAGGCTCTAGAAATTGTTTATGCATTTGATTTTCTTGTTGATTTTTTACTATGCTTAGTATGGTAAATAAAAGTGCTATCAAAAATTTGTTCAAAATTGTCTAGAATTTGGGAGGAGAAGATGGTGAGCTCAAAATTTAAGTGGGTACCCAAAATCCGAAAAAAATTTACAGGGCGCATCAAAAATGGCAATTTTGTGATTTTTTCAAGTTTAATTTTCATAAAAATAACCCTATGTGAGTTTTTATATGCGATGAATGAATTGATTGCGCACAATAAACAAAAATAGAATTTTGGCCAAAAATCGAATTTAGTTCAAAAAATAGAATTTTGGTCAAAAAGTTGAATTTTTGGCAAAAATCAAATTTTGGCCAAAAAAAATCGAATTTTGAGTAAAAATCAAATTTAGGTAAAAAAATCGAATTTTGTCAACAATTTAATTCTGGATAAAAATAGAATTTTGGCCAAAAAATTTTTGGAGGCCTATAAAAATAGAAACAACTGGGTCTGATCTAAACGTTAAAAAGCTTACAAAAAATAGAGAAAATAAGTTGTTAAGCCCACAAAGACTAGTGCTAGAATAATATCCCACATTGTGAACAAAAATTGAATTTTACAAGACCAGCCAATCGAGTAATTATTTATATTTGTTTATAAGTACAATCTATACTTTCTTAAACACTAAACACTGACGAAAACCTTCCTCATTTTGTGTTCGATTTGTGGCTTACCTGCTTTTTTGTATTCCATTTGTGACTTATCTGCCTTCTGATTCATATCATAGACCACACTTCAAATTTACGATCATACTTCAAAATGCTTGTCTCTCCCTAAGAAGTAATATTTTCCTGCAAGGAAAAAGTTTGTAGTTTGTATGTTACTCACCAAGCCAAAGATAAGGCATGTGTCAACATTAAAGTAGTTATTTGTGTTGACAAGCGGCAGGTTTCATGTGTGGCTTGTATGACTTGTGTGCGCATAATACAAAAATTGTGCATTTAAATATAAATATAGAAATCAACGTTGCATAAGTTTTAACATAGTGTTGATAGCGATTTTTGGTCGATTTTTCAAAACAAAAATAATGCAAAAAAATCGTCGGAGAAGAACTTATAAGGTTTGGCAATTCTCGGATATAGTCTGTTCTAAGTGAAAAACGCAAAAAAAGTAAAATAATTGCACTCTTTTACTTTAGGACTCACTTCTAACAATTCCATTATTTCGATAAATACGCGTTTAAATAAAAGTTAATATATAAAAGTCCCCTGGTTCTGGGAACCAGGGTCAGGTGAGTCCCCTAGCTCACTAGGGTTAGCTCTGCGATCAATCCCTTGGCCCGTCGGGCCAAGAACAAAGACCTTTCTCAAGCTTTTGCCGGGCTTTATATATCCAAGTTTTTCTGGGGGCGTGTGTTGTTGGGATGTCGCCTTCGGCGATATTCTACCGTTTTGTAGCGATAGTACTATCTCTTATTATCGTAGCGCTATCGCTTGTTAGCGTAGCGCTATCGACAGTTAGCGGCAATCTTATCGCTTTTAATCGCATCGACTATCGTTTGATGTCGATGCGACCATGGTTTTTGGTCACATCATTGTTCAATTAGTTATCATATTATCGCCTATTAGCGTATCGCTATCGTCTGTTAGCGGTAGCGCTATGCTAGTAGGTGTCGTTTATCGACATCGTCAATACATTCTGCTGCTAGATGCTGTTCCAGCGCTCGGACCTTTTCTTCTTCTCCCCGCCAAGAGCGTGGGGGGGGGGGGGGGAGGGAAGAAGAAGAGGCCTCCCAGTACTGTTTAAGAAATTTGAGATACCCACACTATCTGAATGAAAATTGTAAAATAAATAAAGTTTATTCAACTACAATTAATTTTTTTAATCAACATTAAAAGATTTCTTCTTAAATTTTACAAAAATTATGTCATCGACCATGCTGTATGAGGATGAATTAATGCAGCATTGTTTCCAACACTATGTTTTATCTTATTCAATATCCGATGTAATAATTCAACAAAAAATTTTCTGTGCGATGGTATGAAGTATCTATAAATTTGAATTTACATGCTTTTTACTCAACGTCTACCCAATAACAAACATATTTACAGGACCATGCCAACTAGACATAGTCAACAATATTTGCGCAAATATAGCCGAATTCGACATTTTTATCCAGTAAATGAACGCAATAAAACAAGCTGGTAAACTATCAAGTGCCATTATAATCCATATTTGTACGAGACAAGATTTATATAATTTTAGTTGGAGCTCATAAGTTTGTGCGCTTCGATTTTTTTTCGTACGTTTTAAGAAAATTATAGGAAAGATTGTCAAAAATATGGCATCGACAATGGCATTTAATTGTATCGAAAAATATAAGATAATAAAAACTGTCATATCCGCATCATTTCCGACAAATGCTATAAAAAGATTGTTTCAAAAAAGTCACTGTTTGCACAAACGGGTTGAAAAAAATAACTCCCGAGGGTTATTTTAGAAAAAATACGGGATATTCATCTTCGGACCGGAGGGGTGGAATTTTGTTTTATTTCTAAAGATTTTCCTTAGTTTGGGACCGCCACTTATTTTTCCTTATATAAGGATTTCAACAAAATTTTCGCTTGCCGAATTTTTTTTATGGCGACCTAAAAATCTTAGGTTCCCTTAGTTTCCAATGTGAAAACCCTTAGATTTCATTAGTTTGGCTTGGGAAAATCTTAGAATCGAAAATTCTTGATCCCACCCCTACGAGCATCCCAATGATCCCCATTCCCAAATTACACCATTGATAATTACTTATACGTCTCGTATTTTATTTTTTATGAATTCCTTCCGCCAGTTCTCTTATTTATACATACCAAGAGCTCTTCTTTTTATAAAAATTTCTTCCAAAAACGGTGCATTTGTTGCTATGAACTCATAACTTTCTTGACCTAATACACTTGATCTTCTTGTTTCAAAAGCTAAATAAGTCAATCCAAGAGCCATAACTTGTACTATTCCAATTACACCAACAAGAAATCTTGGCTTATCAACAACACTCATCAATTGTGATAAGTTCAATAAATGAACGACCCTATATGCAACTGAAATTGCTAAGGCAGCGGCGGTGTTTACCAAAGTATAAATGTAAAATTCGAAAATTGTAAACCTATAAGAATGTTTCATTAGTTGACGGACAGGTATGCCAAGTCAACGTATCGCAGGTCAAGGTATCGCTGTTTTTAGCGAGATTTTTTGTCGAGTAACATCGGTAGTTGTAGTAAAAGAGAGTCGAAACCGATCCTTCTTAGACAGCCAAAAAGTCTAATTTAAAGTCGAAACCAGTCGAGTCGATTGCCACAAAAAGTCAGTCACGTCTAGTCGATTGGGTTTTGATCGGTTCTCGTTCACTAGGTGATATACACATACCATCAGATGGGCCCTATCTTCCCCTTTAAATGTATGTCGCCCACTCCAACTTTGACTTAATCCAGAATATTTGTTCAACTTACCAGCTATTAATATCAAGCCAATCTTCAAAGAAGCTATTTAATAAAATTATTGGATAAACTCCAATTTGTACAGGAGAACAAAGAGCAAAAATAAGACCAAAAATGAAATTCCATGCAATCTCATTGATGAGGTACCACCGATAAATTTTCATATTTTGATTTTTGATAATTACATAGGAAATAAAGGGTAGCATGAAAATTTGGAGCACAAAAGCAAGATCCATAAAAACTTTGGTGATTGATATAATTACTGGGTTGTAGAAGTCAGACAAAGTAAAATTTGTCATATTGTTAGGATGATTAATATGAGACTACGTTTATCGCAAACAATTTAATTAAGCTGTACTTTATTGGAATAGTTGAAACATTCAATATTGCCGCCTCAAGTTTTCTAATTGAAGACAGGTGTTTATAGGCTCTAGATGTTAAAAATCAGAGTTAATTTTTGCGAATAGAAATACACGCTTTTCTTGGAATCTAAATGTAGATACTAAAACCTTTCAAATGGAGCTTTTTGAGCCTCCATCGCACAGCACTTTTATGGCACAGCCAGCGTCGTACGTTTGGTATAGATTTTGGGGGAGGGAGTTGTTCGAAAAATAATTTTTTTGTCTTGGTGCCCTTTTTAGTTTTGTTCGAAAATTTTTGGCAAAAACATAAGATGGGAGAAAGATATTTTTTTCAATTTTTTCAAAAATCACTTTATATTTATTCGCTCCGACAGCGCGAAAATTTTTTAAATGAAAAACACTTTAAGCCGAAAATGCTGAAAAATTATATTTTTGATGAAAATGTTGTCGAAAATGAAATTAAATTAATTCTGTTTCCAGAAACGGAAATATTAGGTTGGTGCATAATTATCCACAATAGCAAAGATTTTTATTCAAAACAAGAGCAAAAGCAAAAGTAAACAGATAAAATTAATCTTCCGGTGGATAGTCACCATTCGTTTCTAAGCGGCTTCCCATTTATGTGGCAGAAGATCTATTCCGCGGCGGAAAAATTCTCGATTTTTTTATGCGATCCATGCTTTTACATCCGCCACGAAGATCATTCAAGCTTTCAAAAACTTTTCCCTGTTGCCAATTAGAGATCGAACGGTTTACATAATCATTGCTTCCGTAGGAGGATATAATGGATGACGAAGTATCACTAGATTTAAACCGATTAAACCATTCATAGCTCTTTGGACAATTATTCCATCTCCCAAAACTTCGTTGATCTCACGGCACGACTCATAAGCAGTCATGCCTTTCTCGAAGTGATATGGCAAAATATCGTAAAAATTCTAATAGAGCCTCACCCTAGAGGAAAAAACATAAGGTAGCTTATGTTTTTCCTTATATTTTTCAATTTTTTTGGATTTTTAGTGGATTGAAAAATAGAGCCCCATAGGGTTCTATTAGAATTTTTACGGTATGTCGAATATGAATATGGTTGTCAATGCATATTTTTAAGTTAAAATATAGAGGAACTTTAGTAAAAAAAATTAAAAGCGAAAATTATGAAGCATTAAATAAGCATTTCAAATTTTTGGCACTATAATTCTCAAAGCGTCCACCCTGTGCTGCAATGCATGCGTCCAATCGCTTAGGAACAGCGTCGATTGCTACGCGAATGTCATCCATCGGGATTTCGTTCCAAGCTTTTTTCAGAGCTTTCAGACTGCGTGAAGTGCGCGGACGGCCACTTCGGTGTCTGTCATTGGTCGATCCAGTCTCGCGATACCTTTTGAGCACGTTTTAGACCGCAAACTTCGGATCCCTCTCTTAAAGAAGATACGAGACTTCTGGTCAAAATAGCTTTTACATCTTCATCTTTTTCAAAGTGCTGCTCGTCCAATTCATGTTGCAGATCCCGGAAAAGATGGTAGTCGGATGGTGCAAGGTCTGAGCTATAAGTTGAGTGGGGAAGGACCTCCCAGCTCAGCTTTTGACTTAAGGTGATAGAGCTGTATTTGCAAGCTCTGGCATCTTAAGTTCATCTTCAACACAGCATATACCAATTGATAGGGCTAAGAGAAGAAAAATGACACTAAAATCATCATAAATTAACTTTATATTTTACAAAATCAGGCAATTCGTGTTGATGAACAAAGCAATTCAAAACCCAAAGAGTCAACAGATAAAAAAATAATTCTATCAACGTTTAAACATTACAACAAAAACCAACACGTCATAAAATTAAGAAATCAAAAAGATGGAAAATATGACAACTTAAGTCAAAATATTCCGATTTTCCTTGAAGCAAAAAAGCGATTTTGTGGGAATTTCTAAGATAAATTTTTAGGAGGGTATTGAAAAAATGTTTTTTGTTTGCCCTAAAGCATATTTTTATGTCCCATTCTATCATTTTAATAAGTTTCCAGTCGATATTTCAACTTTTAGTGCTCAGAAATCTTAAAAACTAGAGTGAGCCTTCTTTTTGCACAGCAACGTATGTGCTCAGAGTCGTGTCCAGGTATAAAATCGCTCACTTGTCAGTTGTTTTATAAGGATAAGGATGAATGAAATGGACTTGACCTTTCTTTGTTTTTGATTGGCGTCCTTTCAGTTACTTTCCATTAATAAGTTTATATAGTAGACACTTATATAATGAAATTTTGTCTGATTTTATTTAGTTGTTTTTTAAATATAAACATTGTTAAAACTGAAGTAATTATGTGTAAGTATTTTAGAGATTCGGGATTGGGTAGGAATCATACATGGGCAGATCTCAGATGATGACCCCAGGTTTTTCACCTGGGGGGACGTAGAATGTGAGTCGAAGTTCCGACACATTAAAGGGGGACAGACATTTGCAGCTGGATCCATGAAAAAATTTTTTCTAAAAACATCATTTCTGGGAGTAATCTATGCGAATAATCGATTGCAAACATTCCCGAAGTACAAAAACGCTGTCTTTGCCCTCTTTAGGAATTTTATATTTTGATGTTTTTTGGTCATTTTTGTGTCACATTTAGCATGATTATTGAAATGGAAGATATTGAAAGGCAATGAAGAGGAAGAAATCGAAATTGGAAAAGACAGACCAAAAATTATGATTGTTGAGGTAACACAGCTGGAGAAGCTGCTTCAAGGGTGCCCGTAGTGTGGAAAATTTCCTGGAGGCCCATAGAAAGAAAAACCAAGAACGATTAATTGGAAAAAAACTGGTAACTGATCTTATTCCTCGGTTTATATTTTCTTAGGAACAAATTTGACAGCAGAATATTATTGTGATGCAACAACTATAATTGCCTGAGATGGGCTCACAAGAATTTATATCAGGTTTTTGCGCTTCTTTACTATCATTATAACTATCATAGGCACTAAGACTCGAACCGGCAATTTGGCACTTTATCTGCTGCTCAATTAGCTCCTGTGGGATATATTTACTTGCGATCTATGTTTGATGCTCTTCGGATGCCAATTCTGTAAGAGCGTGAGTTCACTCAAATGTCAACATGGTATCTATGGCCGGCTGTAGAGGATGCTTATGCTCTTCATCATGCTTAAATCTTAGAGGAGATTCCAGCTCAAATCAACATTGCGATGGGCAGACAATATGATAGTCCTGGTTTTTCAGGTATTTTTTTGAGTATTGCTTGCTATCATATCATTGTGGGTGTTCAGCCGAACTCTGCGCCGTATCAGCCTTCGAAGAAAGCACTAAAATGATTATTGATTTCGGCGTTGTGCACAAAAGTGAAACGGGAGATGTCAGTGCTTAAATGGAACTAAGAGTGAAACTGTGCCTTTCTTCTTTTGAATCTTGCATCGAGGTGGCGGCATTACGATCGATAAGCACCCTTCAGTAGTAGCTTACCTTCAAAGCCAGAATAAAGATGTGCGTTTCTACCTATGGCATCGCCTAACGAGTTTGAAAAAAGAACGGCGAAGCTTCATAAAAAATATAGAAGATGATGATGAGAGGAATCGAATGAAAGAGCTTGCGTAAAGATTTGTTGCTCACATTTGGTCATCTATCGAAAGAGCACAAAGCAACGCTAAATTATGTCAAGAATTAGTATTTTCCTTTTTTACACATACAAGGTTAGCTTTTTCGCTTTTTCGATCACACTAAATTTTTTCAAGGAATAGGGTCAAATAGCCGTTTTCACGCTTCGGGGTGCGTGCAATTGGAGACATGTAAATTCGCCGAATTATAAACTCGACAAATTAAAACTCGCCGAACTGAATTTTTTAGAAATCTCATGTAAAAACAACTAACATAGACAAAAATAGTTTACCTTATTTACTATAATAACAACCCATGGGGGATTATTTTTTAACTCCTCCCCCCTCTATGGATGGGGGATTATTAAAGGGTCTGGGATTATAACCGTTTTTCTCAATAAATTGGGGTGGGGATTATTTTTCGACCACCTTCGGAGTTGGAAATTAATAGAGAGTGCGGATTATTGGAGTAAAAACAGTATATGGTAAAAAAGACGGAATTCTGTAACCTAGATGGGAGTTAGACGGTTCGAGAGCGCTCCAAGTTGAATTTATAAAGTGTAAATAATGCATGAAAAAGTTTTTTAAAGTCATTTTTATTCAAAACTCGCATACCTAAAAATTCAAAACCTTGTCCGAAGCTCAATACCATCGATTTTACGTGTATTTCTTGAATTTTCTAACCTCTCTAAAACACCCGGATAATTTTTTCGGCCAAAATGTCTTTTTGGCAGATGTATTTCAATATGGAAAACATTTCTAGCATGGTTTCGAAAAAATCAGAGAAAATTTTTTTTCATTTTCATTTCTACTTCCACATATAAAAATGGCTTAAAAATCGAAGTTTCTCGGATTTTTTCGAAACCAGAAATGTTCTCCATATTGAAATACATCCGTATGAAAGAAATTTTGGTCGAAAAAATTTTCTTCGGTGTTTTAGAGAGGTTAGAAAATTCAAAAGATACACGTAAAATCAATGGTATTGAATTTTGGACAAAGTTTTGAATTTTTGGGTATGCGAATTTTGAATAAAAATGAAAAAACTTTCCCATGCATTATTCTCACTTTATAAATTCAACTTGGAGTGCGCTCGAACTGTTTAAAAAGGGGGGAACACTTATATATAAAAATGAAAAAATATTTTTTTTTAGATTTTTGAGATATCATATGGGTTTTATAGTTTAGTATCTGGACTATCAAAATCCATCAAAATGTTAGCGTGGAACCATAGTTTTAGATGGTATTAGCTATGACTTATGGAGGTATCTCTAAAAACTTTTTTTTTCAAAAAATTCAAGTTTTTACACCAGAAAAGCGTACTACCATCAGTTTTTTTAACTATAATTAGTTTAAAACATTTTTATAATCCTATAAATTATTTTTTAAAAACAATTATGATCGGCATCAACTTTAAAATTTGAAATATAACGATTTTTCGTTATATTGCTCCAAAAGCTCAAAAATGACATTTTTTCAAAAAAGTTCTATCCCTCGACAATATTGAGAGCTCGCAATTGCTGCCTTAAGTAAAACTAAAGTATAACATTAGATCTTTCAAATAAAAAAGATTTTTTGAAAAAGGTTCAGCGCCCTTCTGACCCAAGGGTGAATTGTCTATTTTTGGCCTAAAAATCAACAATTTTTTCAAACTCTGGATATTTTTACGAAAACATGAGTTTCACTCAAAAAGACCGATTGGATCGTATTCAGCATGCACTCTTACTCACTACTGAAAAAAAATTTCATCGAAAACGAGCGAAAAATGCCGATTTTCGATATATTTTTTGGGAGGTAACAACTTATGCTACAACCCAATGACATAGTTGTTATCACCCAAAAAATATATCGAAAATCGGCATTTTTCGCTCGTTTTCGATGAAATTTTTTTTTAGTAGTGAGTAAGAGTGTATGCTGAATACGATTCAATCGGTCTTTTTGAGCATAAACTCATGTTTTCGAGTCAATATTCAGAGTTTGAGTTAAAATTATTGATTTTTATACCCCTCAAATGGCTCAAAAATTTGTATTCCCTGAATCAGGGTTAAAGAAATTTTTTCATGCCTCAAAAATGTGCGCAATCGATTCCCCGACTAGAAAAACCCTAGTAGGGTCGAAAATTTCGTCAAAAATCGACTTCTATAACCTAATATCGACATTTTAAAATTCATCTGTAACATTGAAAAACACCAATTGTTTGAAAAGTTGTATATTGACACGAAAACATGAGTTTCGCTCAAAAAGACCGATAGGATCGTATTCAGCATACACGTTTACCCACTACTGAAAAAAAATTTCATCGAAAACGAGTGAAAAATTCCAATTTTCTATATATTTTTCATAAAAACCGATTTTTGTATATAAAGTGTTCTCCCCCTTTAATTGGAAGTGAAATATTTTGTAAAAAAAATGATTATTTTTGCCGAGAAATGGTTTTTTTAATTTATGTAATTTTAATCCACTTTTTACCCTATTTTTAAAAATCAAAAGCAGCATAAATTTTTTGTGTGATAGTATTTTTGATAATCCCAACATTTGTTGCGTGTTGGATTGATGAATAAAAATCCGTATAATCGTCTGAAAAAGAGATTAAGGTATATTACAAGAATACGTACAGTTCTCGGATTTCAACAAAATCGACTTTTTTGGATTCGTCTCGACGAGTTATGACTGAAAAACGCAAAAAAAATTTTCGGCAAAATTTTTTGGGTCCCTTTAAGGGGGTCCAAAATATTTTTAACGTTTTTCCTTTGTAACAAGGCTGAAATTTGTTTGAATTTTAAATTATGCCTCTGTGGTGCAGTGGCGAAGCCATTGGCCGTTCACCACAATGGAGCGGTGTTCGACTCCCAGCTCCGGCAAAAAGTTTTTGCGGAAGATTTTAAGAATACACCTCTCGGATTTCAACAAAACCTACTTTTTTCGATCCGTCTCGACTAGTTATGACCGATAAACGCAAAAAATTTTCGGCAAAGCATTTTTGGGTACGTTTAGGTAATCAAATTTGCCTTGAAATAGGCCTAAAATATGTGGTTTACTTTGATTTTTTATAGTTTTTTTCCTATTGTGACCTTAGGCTGCAGGTCAAAAGGGTGGGCATCCCCCGGCGCAGCCGGGGGGTATCTGCCTATTGTGACCTTAGGGCCCCAGGCTGCGCCGGGATGCCCACCTTTTTGACCTGCAGCCTAAGGTCACAATAGGCTGATACCCCCGGCTGCGCCGGGGGATATTATCAAAAGCCAAAAATTTATTAAAAAAATATAAAAAATCAAAGTAAACCACATATTCTAGGACTATTTCAGGGCAAATTTGATTACCTAAACGTACC
>OZJO01013782.1:0-29629 GCA_900406225.1 Acrobeloides nanus | reverse complement strand
CCTTATATTGGCCTCTACTATCTTTCCACGTGAAAATTATAAAAAACTGGGACTTACACCTCGTGAGTGTCCCTTGTAAGGATTAGCGATCGCAAACGACAGGGACCATTTCAGAAATTTTTTTCTAAAACCAACTTGTTAGAGGTATTTTTTGCGATAAATCGATTGCGCGCATTGACAAAATATAAAAAAGACAAACACGACCACGCAGGGATGCCTATGAAAATCGTACGAGTTTAAAATACACTCGTACAACGGAAGAAATGGCCACAAGCTATCGTACGAATTTCGTACGATAGCTGTCGTACTGCGTCGTACGATTGTACGACAGCTTGTGGTGATTTCGTCGTACTTTTACGTTAATTTTACGATCGTACGATGACTTTGTACGATAGCTTGTGGGGCCGTAGTACTTTCGTACGATAGCTTGTGCCGTACTTGTGGCGACCCTAATAAATGAAACGTGATCTACTCCTCATCTTACGCGAGCACATAAGTGAAGCTTTTTTTGAACCACCCTGTTAAATTTTGCCGCTTAACCTTGAATGTATGAAAAGATGAGAAATTCAAGAGTTTCTAAATGCAGTGATAACATCAATGTCTTTGTCAAAAATTTAATGCCACTAATTGATTTTTAAGATTTGAAAAAATGAGACATTTACTCACACTCATAAAATCTTTATTTGGGTCTTGGCCATTATGTTTATTTGGACTTCTTATATTTTTATTCTTAATTTCATATGGTTATATTCCCAATTTTAATTTTTACTTTTTTTCACGTCTTTATTTTGGTGAAAAATTATGGAACAACCAGAACAAACAGAGAATGTGGTAAATTTAAAAGCATTTTCAAGGATGTTTTTTATTTTGTGAAAATTTTGGAATGAATAAGTTTGATAACATAGAGCGCATTTTCTACTAAGAATATTCAATAGGGGTAGGACTAAAACGGGTCTTTTGCGGGTTCGGGTGCGACAGAGACTAAAATGAGTGCGGCACATTTTTAAGGCTGCGAATGTTTTGCAAAAGAGTAACCCACCCTAATTTTTTATGCTCTTTCCAATGGTGACTTCCGTTTTGTGCAAATCCTTTTTCTGGGAAACTTTTCTTAGAAAATTGTTGAAAAATGGGGCTAAAACAGGTGCTGGGTGCGGCATGAATCGTCTATTTCTGAAGGGCTAGACGCTTCGAACAAAAGAGGAATCGCTTGTTTTGCAAAAGGGTTTCTCTTATGCAAAACATTCAAAAAGGGAATATTAAGTCGAATTTGACGATAAATCGTAAAAGAGGACTAGGTGATCGAAAAGTCATATATGGGTTTTTTATATTATATGAATCGATTTTACACATTCATGAAGTCTGAAAACACTACATTCACCCCTGATTCAGGGAAGGGTTAGTGAAGTGAAAATCAAGAGGTTTAGTTGGTAGAAAAGGGCACTTTTAGGAGTTTTGGGGGAATCGAATGCGCGCATTCCCTGAAAACGCTTCCTTGACCCTTATTTAGGGAAGAGATTATCGAACAGTATAAATGAAAATGAGGATCAAGGACAAAACGTTTTTAGTCGTCGGAAATGCGCGAAATCGATTCCTTGCACATAAAAACCCCAGTGGTGACCATTTCGACCACCTACCCCTCTTGCTGTGGCGTGGCTGTTTTAGTTTCATATTTCTAAAATTTTAGTAGTCCAATATTAAATGTAACAAAAGAAGAAGCGGATCTGGTTAATTCGAAATCATTTGTTTATCAAAATAACTCCCTAAAAACAGCTGAATTCCATAAAAAGTTGCTATGTTGGGTACATACTATGTCCGATAGACAGAATACAAGAGTTTGTATAATCCCCCAAAATTTTATCTTAACATTTTAAGGCTCTAGCTGTAAATGAAACTTGGCTAAAACGCTGTGATTATGGCATATTTTTCACGAATAAAAAGATGAAGAAAAGTTTGATAAATCACTACTCTCTTTGGGATGATTGTGAAAACAATATTGATGCTTTGAACAAGACTATACGTGCATGGAGATTTGTTTTTAGCAAACTTTTGACAAAATTCGATTGGTATTATAAGGTAAGGTTGGCCGCAAGTTGTCGTCGTACTTTGGTGTCATACCGTGGTGCGACAAAAAGTACGACAACTTGCGGTCTTGAGTCGTACTTTTTAATGCATTTTGAATGAAAAAGTGCGATAATTTGCGGCTTCATGCGGTAGTACGACAACTTGTGTCCAGCCTAAATTTAACTCATGAAGAGATTAATAGTTTAGGCCGATGATGATACGTTTATGTTAACTGAAAATTTGAAAAAATTTTTGCAAAATTTTGATCCTATGCAGCCACATTATTTTGGAGTACATTATAAACAAACTGAGGTAATTTTTTGTAGTTTTCGAGATAATTGCGTTTGAATTTTGAATTTGTGTACAAGCTCTTCGTTGTAATACACAAACTTTTTTGAATTTTTTGCGGAAAAATCGATTTTTGCATCGATTTTTTTCNGAATCGTTGTAGTTTTCGAGGGAATTGTGTTTGAAATTTTGAATTTGTGTACAAGCTCTTCGTTGTAATACACAAACTTTTTTGAATTTTTTGCGGAAAAATCGATTTTTGCATCGATTTTTTTCCCTTTGAAGGAGACCGGTCTCCGCTCCAGAACGCTATGCGATCGGGCTAGCACTCGGGGCTTATTTCTCCCCCATTCCCTGCGACTAGGGATGTTACATGCCAAAATAAAAAAGTGGCAAAAAACATCGGGAGGGGGTGTTACCGGATCCATGTGGGCTTGCCCCAGGGTAGGTTCTAATTTCTCTCTCACGATTTCAAGAAGGTTAGATTGTAACTGCAAATTTTAGGAAAATGGCAATCCCTATGGTTCTGCATCAGGTTTTAACAGCGGTTCAGGATATATATTAAGTTATGAAGCAGTTCGACTTTTAAACAAAGCTTTAGACAAAAATCCATATTTTTGTGGTGATTTTCTATATGAAGATGTTGGATTAGGAAAGTAGGTTATGCTTAAATTTTATATTTAAAACTATTGAATTTAGCTGTCTAGCAAAATTAAACATTTTCCCTGCACAAACGACGTACGAGAATGGAAATCATAGGTTTTTACCCTGGAATTTTACAGAGATGTATTATGATACTTACGATGCGTCCAAATGGCTGAAGGAACCAATTGGAAAAGTTAATTTTCAAAATAGTTTAGCTAATGAAAATATAAATTTAAGAAATTTGATATATTCAATCCAAATTTGATCCAAATTCATCACATTGATCCCGAAACAATGCTTTTCCTTGAAGCTATGCTGTATAGAGTTAGGAACAATACTTTTCATTAACTAGTTTATATGTTTATATATTATTACAGGATGAATAAAAAATGAGATTTTTTCAAGTTTTTGGGTGGGTGAGGAGAAGGAAAAAATTCTTAAAAGCCGAACTTTTTGTTTCTGCAACTTGCGAACTGTTTTTTTATAAACATGATAGTCAGCATGAATGAACACCTTCTTTAACTAAAAAGCACCCGTCTCACTTTTTGCATCATTCATTAAAGGGGGGATCCACTTTGCGACCACTTCTCGAAAAAATTTTTTTGCCAAAACAGCCTATATATGGGTAAAATTATGTGAAAAATCGATTGCGCGCATTCCCGAAGCGTGAAAATGCTTCCTTGACCCTGAATCAGGGAAAATATAGATTTTTTCGACCTTTTTTATACTAGCAGTTGGTTTGAAAAAACGTTTTTTACAAACGACCCTCGGTGGTGCAGTGACAAAGCAGCGGGTTATTGGGCACAAAGTTTAGCGCCTTTTTTATACTAGCACTTGGTTTTGAAAACGTTTTTTCAAACCAAATGCTAGTATAAAAAAAGGTCGAAAAAATCAATATTTTCCCTGAATCAGGGCCAAGGAAGCATTTTCACGCTTCGGGAATGCGCGCAATCAATTTTTCGCATGATTTTACTCCTATATAGGCTGTTTTGACAAAAAAAATTTTTTCGAGAGGTGGTCGCAAAGTGGACTCTCCCTTTAAGTTATGAAGCACATTTTTGCACACTTTTGTGAGCCGTGCAATGTGTTTCTAATGAATTAAATAATACAAAACCACGAAAAACAATATCAAAAAGCCAATTGCAAATATTTTCTTCGATTCAGATTCAGTTTTATTTTCAATTTTCCTCGTTCTTTGATGCCACCATTTATCTTCAACATACACAGTTCCATTTGATGCTGTTAATCTTATCCATTCTGGTAAAAAATAATCATAATCAAAAGTATCTTTGGAAAAGTCAGCAGTATCAGAGACTTGGGTGTTGTAAAAGATTGTTGAATTTTTAGGCATTAAATAAGAGATCCACCATGAGAAAGTCGATCCAGATGCTGTCATTATCATGGAATCACAATAGTTTACGGCTAAGCAAAAGTCTTCTCCTCGAGTGGTAGAATTGAGTAAGTAGACATGATCGAAGCTCTAAAATAGAAGAGAAATTATATGCGAGGAGCCATATATAGATTATAGCTCAGAAATGTGCACAAATTGCACATGCCCCATTGGAAGGGAACATAGGTCAGCAAGATGGGGGAGGGGATCCCCGATGAGGTGGTCTCCCACCACCTCCACCAAAAAAACGACCTTTTTTTTAGCTTGAGATAGTCTTCTAACACCCAATTTTTATGGACCATACTGTTCAACGGGGCCTATGAGGTGGTCCCCCCTCAATTTTAGTAGACAGTGGTGTAACCAGACCCCCCCTCAGAGTGGGGGGGGGTGCGGTCTCGAAAATTTTACCTTGGTCTCCCCTTATGTTTTTTTCGAACATTTTCCAAAATTTAAACATAAGGGGGGGGGACCAAGGAAGTAATTCCGGTCCTTTGGGTCGGAGTGAGGGGGGGGGGGGGGGGGGGGGGGGGTGCGACCGCATCCCCCTGGTTACGCCACTGGGGATAGATCCCATGTATAACTCGGGGTGAGTGGTGGAAAATTCTAAATTAGATACCAGATGTGACAACGTGATATTTTCTTTTATAAATTTGTGATCATCACCAAATAACATTAGTGATATATGTTCATGGCTCTTATTCTAAAAAAATAATTGTCTGTTTACAATGTTGACTCAACAATAGAGACCGGACCGAGACGAGGCCTTGACAGAGGACTCTCGGTCCCGGTCCTCTGATTTTTATGTCGAATGAGGACATAGGAAAAACGGGATTTGACCATCTGTTCCTCGGTTATCCCAACCCTGAGTCTCGATTTTTTGAAAAACCCGGTCTCTACTCAACGACGAGATAAAGTAGCTGGGATTTGATTTTTTGGTTGGATGTGGATCCTTCCAATTTCGAGATGGAAGGGGGAACTTTTGTATAGTATCCAGTTGGACTACTGCTCCATTTTGAATGCCAAAATCTACCATAAGAAATTTTAAAGCAAATTCAATAGCAGGTTGTACGAACTCAACTTTAGATTCCAACATTAGATCCTCAAGAAAATCTGTTCTTCTAATATGAGTGCATAATAAATGNAAGAAATTGTAAAGCAAATTCAATAGCAGGTTGTACGAACTCAACTTTAGATTCCAACATTAGATCCTCAAGAAAATCTGTTCTTCTAATATGAGTGCATAATAAATGAGAATTATCTTTTCTAAATTACAGGGTGAGTTTAAAAAAGTGCATTTTTGAGGCCTTTTTTGAAAAAGTACATTTTTGAAGAAAATTGGCTTACTTAAATAAAGATTTCGCCGTTTTGGTAACATTTTTCATCACTTTATCACTGCATTTTAAAATTTCTTTTATTTCATTACGATAGGGATGAAAATATTTGTAAGATTGGAGGTAGTCTCCAGAAGTTTTTAGATATTGCTCTTGAAAATTGTTTAGTCTAAATTTTTTAACTGTCAATAGGCCGTGGTTATTATAGAAAAGGGGGCCCTCTGCCCAAGCTATTGATGGCCCGTTTGCGGTTCCGGTTCCTGATATGGAACCGGAATCATAAAAATTTTTCGAACAGAAACCGAACGAAATTTTTTTGTGGAACCAGAAGACCTTGATCTTTTTTCGTCATTTTTTTAGCACTTTCAGCTTAAAAATGATAATTTCCCGAAAAATTTCGCGCCTGCACCGCTATGTTTTTGAATAAACATCAGTAGTGTAGTTGAGAGGTGGTTCTCCGACCCTACTTGTGTAAAAAATGCGCCACAACAAGTTCAATTTCGAATAATCTAGTTATGGTTTTGAATTTGTTTATATATTACAACGAAAACCCTTTTAATTAAATTCCAACTATATCTTATTTTTCTTTCAAACTATAAAAAAAGGTTTTTCGTTGGCGCTGCGGAGGGGAATTGCGTAAAAACTTGATTCTTTGTTTTTGGCGATTACGGTTTTTTGTGTCCAGAAAATGTGTCAAGAAAGCGTAGATTTAGCAAAGACAATTTTCTGCCATTTTTGATTGCTGTTTTACTTTGGTGCAATATTGTGGTATAAATTGAATAAAGAAAGTTTCAGTTTTTATATTTTTATCGGGTTTGCATCCGCGATTATTTTCATATTTTAGCCGGTTAGTTCAGCGTCACAAGAATTTAGAAGCATCGTTTACTCCACGAGACCAATCGCGTAGACCTGGCGAAAATTTATTGCGTGTTGGGCGGAAATAAAAGTTCGAGACCGATTGCCTGAACCTGATGAAAATCTGTTGCGTTTTTGGGTGAAATGAAAGGTCAGTGCCTTGAAGTATAAGACCCGGGGGCCCCTGAAAACTTCAGGATTTTACACTTGAGCCAGGTGGGCCGAGCACAAAAGGTAGATAACAAATCAGAGTCATTATTGACCTCAGTCTTGCCCCGACTCCTACTTGTCAGATAAAATATTATACCTTTCAGGATTATCATATTTACAACAATCTCTTGCAAAATGGGGTAGAGCTTTCACTTTATCATTATTGGGACACTAAAAAATCTTTTGTTTTCAAAAATTTCCTGCTTTACCTTTATATGAATTTTTTCTTTTATCCTTGGAAAAACCCTAATTAATTCAGTCATATTTGTCATTTGTTCCAAATTTCTTCCATCAAAGTATGCTTCTCTGTTGGTCACTTGGCCAATTCCATATAGAGAAGCAATTCTCCATATCTAAATTATATTTTGAGTTATAGCTAAGCTTACAGCATCTTTTAGATCTTCCCGCCATTTCAATCTTTAACTATTTGACTTTTTATACAAGGGGTTAATAATTGGACCATATGGGCAGATGTGAGTATTGAAGCAAAAGTCGAAAAATTTTGAAATTTCTCTCTCAAAATCATATTTCTGGGGGTAATTTCATGCGGGGAATCGATTGCGTGCATTCCCGAAGATAAAATCTCTTCCTTGATTCAGGGTAAATTAATACATGTTAAATTTTCGCTTCAATACACACTCTTATTTCCCTGAATCAGGGTCAAGGAAGCGTTTTCAAGCTTCGGGAATGCGCACAATCGATTCCCCGCATGAAATTACCCCCAGAAATATGATTTTTAGGGAGAAATTTCAAAAATTTTCGATTTTCGCTTCAATACACACATCTATTTTTTTACCCCTATATGCTGTTTTGGCAAAAAAAATTTTCGGAGATTAGTCCCTGATTCTTACCCCCTTTAAAATTTTTACTTTCCCCGTACTTACTTGATTCCCAATACCTCCAGGTCTATTAAAGTTTGATGTAACATAGCGTGTTAGATTTGCGCCTTCATTTTGTGTGCTTAAATTATTATTTAAAATTCCTAAATCTTGCTGACAATATTGAAAATATGCTTCATTATTATTTCCATGCCATAAGTTTAATTCAAACAGGAAAACTTTGAATGGAAAATCTATTGAAATTTTTATTACGACCAACAGAACTGTTATAATAGCCAAAAGAATGAAATAATAAGTTATATGTCGCATTAATTTAATCTAATGTTTTCTTTTTTCCTATGTAACAAATCAATAAAAATGAACAGTACAAAGTTGCGATGTTATCTAGTTTATTAAGACAATGAAAATATTGGAAAAGTGTGTCATAGCCTAATAGATGAAAAATGTGGCAGATCTATGAGATAACATAAAAAAATTCGTATTTTCATAACCTAAGATGCTCATAATTTCAAATTTTAAAATTAAAGGGATTGTTTTTTTTATCTTCTATATAAAACGTATAATGTGCGTCCGTACTAACTTTTGAAGGTTAGATCAAACTGCGACCGGATTATTCCACTTTAAGAGGGCATTTTTCTGGTTAATATTCAACTAGAAAATATACAGAGCGTTCATTTTGGTCTGCAACATCAATGTTTTTAGTCGTTCTCGCACCCCCCTCTAGCGAATTTCTATGCGGTCTTTTTTAAATTGTAGCTGAACAATGGCCGAATAAGTGTTGATAAAAATTGTCGAAATCCGTTGATCCTAACATTGTCAAAAATTATTTTGAAGTTTTGTTAGAAATTTAATTTTTGTATGAAAATACAGAGCTTGAGTCCCTCTAACACATGCAAAAAACCGTACATAAAAATTATTTAACAGTGGCGAGATATTTGACTTTGAAGTTGATAGTCAAAAAATTAGGCCTTTTTTGACTATCAATTCAAAGTCAAATATCTCGCCACTGTTAAATAATTTTTATGTACGGTTTTTTGCATATGTTAGAAGGGCTAAAGCTCTGTATTTTCATACAAAAATTAAATTTCTAACATTTTGTTAAGGTGAAGAAAATCGACTTTAAAAACTTCAAAGTAATTTTTGACAATGTTAGGATCAACGGATTTCGACAATTTTTATCAACACTTATTCGGCCATTGTTCAGCTACAATTTAAAAAAGACCGCATAGAAATTCGTTAGAGGGGGTGCGAGAACAACTAAAAACATTGATGTTGCAGACCAAAATGAACGCTCTGTACAACTAGAACTTCGGATGGGAACTCGAAAATACACAACTAAAGCCACTAATGATTTCGAGATCGGGATTGGATTCATCAAGGCCGTGTGGTGCAGTGGTTAGCATAGCAGACTATAGCTGTAGATGACCAAGGTTCTATTCCCGACCGGTGACTCGCGATAGTGGTCCTAGTTGTGTATTTTCTAGTTGAATATTGACATTTTTCTAAGACTTTTGACACCAAAATCGAAGGAGTACCCCATGGGAAAAATTACAAAATTTATATTTAATTTTTCACGTTATATTGTAACCCGATATACCTATGAATATAAACTACTGTAAAGTTTATACTCTATGGTAGTGTTGTACAAGACCGGGAATCCCGGCTTTTTTCAGGTTCCCTACCCCAATCCCGGTCGGGATTCGGAATAGAATTTTTGATGTCATTTTAAATATTTTGATGCTTTTTGTCATACTTTATTAAAATTTTTGTTGGTTTGTAGTTTTAAATAAAAAATGATTTATTGTAAAGTTTCATAATGTTCTATTGGCTTAATAAGGAAATATAATGAAAAAATTATTGAAACATGTAATAATAAAAATAATATTACAAAATAACGATAAGTATGAATTTGAAGTTTTATGCTTTGTAAAATTTGCATGACATTGCTTCTATTTTGATGAGGTATAAGTTGAGTTCCATAATCATCAATACATTTAGCATCAGTTTCCCACCATTTGACTAGATTATTCACTGTATACTTTTCTTCAGACCATGCAATTTGACAAAGCTCACATAAGTCTATAAGCACCGGATTAGTTTTCTTATACTTTTGTGTCCATGCAAAATATCTAAAAGTGTAAAGTTTATATTATAGAGCTCGAGGAGCATGGTGCAAGAGATAAGCTCGAGGAGCATGATTCAATATAGCACAACACGCGACTAAACAATAAAATAGAAAACGAGAGAGAATACATTGCATAAAGATAGACCATGACAGGTCAACACATAAGGGTCGACACAAGCTATTGTACTAACTACAAGCAACTGCACAAGCTAAAAGAAGCTATCGTACGAAAGTCATCGTATGAATGTAAAATACAATCGTACGACGGACGAAATGGCTACAAGCTATCGTACGATGAAATTTCGTACTATGGGCGAAATTCATACGATGAGCCGTCGTACTTTAATCGTACAACATGCATTTTTGTATCGTACGACACTTCGTACGAGACTTCATACGACAAAAATGCATTATCTTTTGGCAAAGTACGACAAATTTCATATGATGCCATCGTACTGCATAGTACGACACCTTGTGGCGATTTCATCGTACTTTACGTTAATTTTACGAATGTACGATGACTTCGTACGATAGCTTGTGGGCTATCGTACTTTTGCTTGCGTTCAGTATAGAATGTGCGAGTTTGTGCCGACCCAAAACCCCAGAACAACAATTTAAAGGCAAAGCGGTTCAACGCGATGCGGCCGACAGTTTTTGCGCTATTTGATCGAACCATCAATCATTTAAGTGTAAAGTGAGAATCTTGCTACATCACCATGAGTATGAGTTTTTTCTCCTTTAGTGAAATGCTCCATACTTCAAATATTCTTCTCTGTTGACTGATAAATTTTTTAAAAATAAAGCCAATTCTACAGGAGATTTGAAATCACTGGCAGCAATAAATGAATCTTGTGTATCAGAATTTTGATAAATTTCACGATTCATAACAATAGGTACAATAAGCTTTTTAAGACGCCAAAACTTTTCAGTAATGTAATTGTTGCATATCGAGTTTTCAAATGCTAGATAAAACATGTGTTGATCTAAAAAAGTAAAATATAGTAATTTTTTTTAATAATGATCACTTGCCTATTTCATTTGCTTCACATTCCTTTGAACAAGCCCTTTTGTTACACTTTCCGAATATGGTGACATTGATATGTTTAGATAATTCTTTAATATAATCTTCACGTTTTGACGGGGTGGTACAATCAGAGACAAATTGTAAGACAGGCTTTTTCTTCTTTGACACATTTTCTTGTACCTAAAATTTTGTCAGGTAAAAATTGGGTTACTTTTATAGCGACGCTAAGTTTCAATTTTGAACAAGGGCACTATTTTATGGGGGGTGGGGTCAACCCTCTCCAAAAAAATTTGATAACACTAGTGCATTTTTGATCATGTGGGGGGAGGACAAAAGTCCGAAAAAATTATAACATAATATCTGGACAGCTCCAAAAGCATTATCGAACGCAACATTTACTTTTTCCCATGTCCATATTTCATCTTCTGCCGTATTTTCGTCAATAGGCTCAAATTTATCATAAGGAATACTAATATCACTATCTTGTCGAAATGTCATGGTAATGTTGTAAAAGTTTGGTGGAATTTGTTTATATTGAAAATTGAAATATGGAGACTCAAGATTAAAAAACACATTGTATTGGTCGAAATTAACTTGTGGTAAATCATTTAAATTTACTTCTCCGTTATGATAAAAAATGACCGAAGCCTTGTTAAGATCCCTTAAAATATTATACTACCAAATGTCAAAATGAGTGTTGCTTACTCAAGTAAGGGGATAAGAAGTAGTTGTTATATTGACATAAAAATAATCCCAGTTGACCCCTCTCCTCACGCCACTGCACCCCCTCAATTTTGTACAAGCAAAATCTAAAATTTGCGGGGGGAGGGGGTATGGGAAAATTATTGACCAAAAAAAGGCCGCCAAATTTGACATTTTTGCTTAAAATTACTTTAGTTATCTTTGCCACCCCCCCCCCCCACTTCTCGCATTTCTAAGGGCTGATTTTTCCTAAAAACAAAAGGGGTGTAGTGATTTAGTCCCTTATTAAGGTTTAGCTCCCAGGTTTTCACACAAGATATCCTTGAAGGTTAGATCCTTTCTGAAAGGATTCTCTATAGTTTATTTTATAAATTGTTTTGTTAGTCCTTCAATTGAGCTAACCGAGGCACTACAAGGGGGACCCCTATGATTAGAGAATTTTCAGGCCTTTGGCCCGAATGGAGGGAGCATCGGTCCTCGGTGCTCGCCCTCCCGTACAGCTACGTCCTTGGCATAGAAGCAACTTCTGAAATGCGGGAAAGGGGTGCATCTATGCCCCCTGTTCATGTATACTCCGCTCTATTTATGAATGTTGCACACCTGCGGTCTGCACTAATTCTACATTTATATAGACAATTGTTTAAATCACTGGACACATTCGGGGTTTTCAAAAATTCATCAAAATTTTTTCCAAATACTTTAGTCCATCCAAGAATAATTTTTTCTGTTTGTACTTCTCCATACGAATAGTTTGACATATTATTGCTAATAGCTAATCGTGTACATGCAGTTGTCTTTTTAAAAAATAAAATTTTAAATTTAAATAAAGAAATTTTCGTTATAACAGGTTCCCAGTAGAATATAAAAATTATTATTACAAGAAAGATGAATATTGTCAGAGTGATTGCTTTCCAACATTTTGATAAAATAAATTGTTCGTTTGCCATATTTAAAGTCAAAACTTTGTTGAATTTTTTTAATGAATTTTTCAATTTTGGCAACAGAGAATTGATCTGATACGTTTATAATAATTTGATCTTTGCGAAGATAGCCGTTTTTCTAAGAAACGGGTCATTTCGGATCACCCCTTTTATGTTAGAAACAGAAGACTAGAAAAGGCCAAAAAACGAATAAGCGACTTTTGGTGAAATTTCGCACCACAAATTTCTCAAAATCTACACGGTTAAATTTTTTTATATACATGCAGAAAAGTGTCTTGAAGAAGATGACGTGGAGCTTTTTTCGAAAAAAATCGTTTTGGGGTCAAACACGCTATTTTTTGATAAAAAAGCACTGTTTTTATAATAAATATTCGCATAAAATTTCTATAGCTTTTTTTCCTATACGGTCAAATTTTTTTTATTTCGTCCGTGAGAGGTCGTTTCAACTAGAAATTTTTTGGGGAACAACTTTGTAGAACATTACTTTCACTAGAAAATCTGTTTTGGTGGTCAAAAATTGGATTTTTGATTAAAAACCACGAAATTCGGCACTATAACTTTCGCCACGAATCTCACCACGCTAACTTTCGCCACAATAACTTCCGCCACTTTCGTGTCAATAAACATTTAATTTCAGACTAATTGAGTTGCCTGATTTGCAATAAATATGTATATTGACACAAACGTGGCGAAAGTTATAGTTTTTTGGCAGCATGGCGAAAGTTGTCGTGGCAAACATGAAACGTGGCGAAAATTATAGTGCCCCGAAATTCGCATAAAATGGCTGTAACTTTTCCTACATGGTCAGTATAATAATTTTATTGATATTTTTTGAAATAAACTAAATTTTTTATTGTACAAGATCCCAACTGGTTTGCTCTATTTGCCAAACTGTTTATTCTGAACAAATCGGAGTACTATTCCCGAACGGAGGCCCTAGGTTTCGTCAGTGGGCCCAAGCTCTAACTCTTCAAATGACCGAGCAAGAAAGAAAAGAGAAAGACAAATTTTATTATTATCTATGTTTCAAGCATTTGCGCGAAGAAGATAGAATGATGGATGGAAATGTTATCAAAAATTTGTCATGGAGCTATTCCTTGTTTGAATACAGGGTGACTAGAAATAAACGGACCCCTTTGAAAATCGTGTTTTTTCGTTTTATTTTCAATGACCATCCAATTCTCCGGATGTGAACCCTCTCGATTACATGGTGTGGAGTATTCTGGAAGAGAAAGCGTGTGCGAAACCCCATACGACAGTTGAATCATTGAAGTGGGCATTAGTCAAGGTATGGGATAAGATTACTGTTGAAATCTTGGCTAAGATTGTGGACAACTTTCCCAAGAGACTGAAGGTATGTATTGAAGCGAATGATGACCACTTTGAATAATTCTAAATGCTTTTGTTATTATTGTTATGTTTTGAATAAAATATTTTGAAAATAAAACGAGAAAACACGTTTTTCAAGGGGGTCCGTTCATAGATCGGCAAGGTGGAAGGGGGAGAAGGGGACCTCCGATGGAGTGGTCTCCCACCACCTCATTAAATTCGGCTAAGATTTTAATAAAAAAGGACCTTTTTTAGTTTGAGGTAGTCTTCTGACATCCCATTATTATGGACTACCTCATATGTTCGGCGGGGTTCATGAGGTGGTCTCCCCTTAATTTTGGGCCCATAAGTGAATGAGCCAGGGGGAGACTCCCCCCTTGCTGACCTATGGGTCCGTTTATTTCTAGTCACCCTGTACAGCCTCAAAATTACGACCAAATATAACTCCTCAAGATTATCCACAATACATTCTTGTCGAAAGATCGCAATTGGAGAAGTTATTCAAATTCTGTCCTGAATGTAGCACGAGCATAATTTAGAATATAAAACGTCGGGTTCGAATGTGGCTATATATTGAGCGACTTGGACGCTGCTGATTTGGACATTGACGACGATGTATTGGTTCAACAAGCTTTAAGAGAGGACGAAGAAAATGAGAGTGACTATGAATTTGATGATTAACCCGAGCAAGTTTATTTTTGAGTGCATATTTCAGCTTATTCGGAAGCCTGGGAATTGTAGATTTAAATGAACTTTAGTTGACTTAATTCCGATTTAAAATTATAAAGCTATAGCCTCAAACTCGAACGGAACTTGATCGGGTTTTTCCGAGTTTGATCATCGAGTTTCGATCGAGTTTGAGGCTATAATTTTACAATTTTAAATCGGAACTAAGTCAACTAAGGTTCATTTAAATCTACAATTCCCAGGCTTCCAAAAGAGCTATTAACTTTATGAATTGAATGTGTATTTTTTAGATACGTAGCCAAACTCGATACAAACTCAGAACACCCCTGGACTGTCCCTCTAACAACTTTTACAGGGTAACACAGAATTAATCATCATCTTTTATTTTATGCAATAAACAACAACAAAACATAAAATTTCATAAAAATTCACTCAAATGTCCACCTTTAGCTTTTATTACAGCATCTAATCGCTTTATCCAATTATCGACCGCTTGGTTTATCATTTCCATGGGTAGTCTTTCGAAAGCTTCAGAGATGACATTCTTTAACGATTCGACCGAGTTGTGTTCTTCCGCATTCATATCCGCTTCGAGAAAGCTCCAAATCGAATAATCAAGTGGATTCAAATCCGGAGATGAAGCAGACCATTCATCTTTCTTGATAAAATCGGGAAAGTGGTCGTTCAACCAGGTTTGAGTTGGAACCTTAAACTTCTTCTTGTTCTCGTTAACACTCGCATGAGAAGGTGCACTGTCTTGCTGGAAAGTCCAATCGTTCCAATTTCCTTCGGTATCGGTTCCATAATGGTCCAATAAATATAAAAAATCGCTAAAAAATTTCATAAAAAATAAGGAGAAAGCAATAATTAACGAAAAATAAGTAGATGATGATTAATTCTGTGTCACCCTGTATTTTGTTGTTTTTAAGAGTTATATAGAATTCGAATGAATTGTGTCCGATTTTTACATGACAAATTAATTTCTAAATAAAGGAATAAAAAATGAATGCCATTCATTTTTCTTATAGGATTGTTCGGAAAGTTTTTTCCCAAGTGCCCATAGTGCTATTTTTTAGAAGGTTAGTATATAGCAATCACTTTTAAAATAAACTACTGATACATTAGATATTACTAACATAAGAATTTAAAGTAAACATTGGAGTGGTAAAATTTTATAGTACTTCCGGAAAATTTTATTGCCCCTATCTAGTGCCCATTTTAGTACCCATAGTGCCCATTAGTACCTATAGTGCCCATAGTACCCATCTAGTGCCCATTAATGCCTACTAGTGTCTATTAGTGCCTATAGGCACTAATAGGCATTAATGGGCACTAGATGGGCACTATGGGCACTATAGGCACTATAGGTACTAATGGGCACTTATGGGTACTAGATGAGCACTAGATAGGGGCAGTAAGATTTTCCGGAAGTACTATAAAATTTTACCACTCCAATGTTTACTTTAAATTCTTATGTTAGTAATATCTAATGTATCAGTAGTTTATTTTAAAAGTGATTGCTATATACTAACCTTCTAAAAAACAGCACTATGGGCACTTGGGAAAAAACTTTCCGAACAACCCTGTATTAGTAAAGACACTTTCAACTAATAAATAATCGGCTATACTGAGCTGCAATTCCTTAGTCAGATGCAATGCTCGAAAACGTCTGTCAATGCTTTTGTTCTATGTGTTTTCTGTACTGTTATATTATAAAGAGATAATCGTAATACAAGGTGACGCATTCACTGAGAAGTTCTTTTACTAAATGACGTATTATCCTTGGTATAATTTAAGGGCGCCATGACACTCCTTTTTAAGAGTACCATGACGGTCTTAAATTATCACAAAGATAATACGTTATTTGCTCAAGCAAATGACTTATTAAGAATTTTTACTCGTATAATTCTTGATAACGCCTTAAAATTGCATTCCATATATTTTTACGTTTGCTTATATATTCAGCTAGATTTATATTATTATTATTCAAACTAATTTTTCGTCATTAAAAATTTTATATATTTTTCGAAACATGGTTCAAAAAATATATTTTCTGTATATGCTCCTAATATTATTCAGCTTATTTTATATTTGTATTGGTAGTTTAAATTGTTTTGTTAGTAAGTTTTATTTTTTCAAAGGAAAACTATTTGTAGACGACATACATGAACAAAAGAGGGGACAAGCTACCTCGAGGCTATATGGTATCGACCAAAAAAAAGGTCGGCATCCATTTACATTATTTAAAAAATGTTATATAGCTTTTATATGTCATATAGCTTTATATATATATCCCGAGGCTCGGCTAGCCTTGAGACTTGGAATCAAAGTCGAAAAACAAAATGCGTACTAAAAAACGGTCGAAAATTGCCATAAATTATCAATTTTTCAATTTTGAGGGTCAAGGAAGCATTTTCACGCCTTGGGAATGCGCGCAATCGATTTCTCGCATAAAAATACCCCTATAAGGTCTGAAAAAATCATGAAAAAAATTTGTGGAAAAAATCGAAAATCTATTTGTATAGTTTTCATCATACATTTACAACCCCCGGACAATCCGAGGGGTATGTCACACGAATTTTCGAAAATCATGTCGCATGTCCCACACTCTTTCCCCCTCACGCCGATACTTTAATGGTCCCTCATTATAATTTTCACTAAAAAATTCAAATTTTTCCATTTTTTCATTAAAAATTTTTTACCCGATAGTGCATTATTGAAAACAATTATCCAACCCCATATCGCTTCAAAAACAGGAAAAATCATGTTGCATTGGATGGGCTTGTCCGGCTCCCTCGTAAATGTATGGTTTTCATAGTTCCTATGGGAGTGGGGTAGTTCTACCGACTCCTTGTGAGAAGAGGTTTTTGCGCAAACCTTTCATTCTTTGCGTGAACCTATATAAAAAAATTTTTGGGTTCGCACAAAGACTTTTTTTTTTTCTTTTTTGCTTTTTTTGGAGGTTTGCGCAAAGAATGATAGTCACCCTTTGCCCGTGTGTGTTGATAACAGTCTTCTTCCCAAGATAAAAACTTCGATGTATAAAAAATCAAAATCAGTGATGCTAAATTATTATAGATATAGCTTTTATACTCCATTTCTCGAAAAAAAGTTCATTGTCGCAGAAGCAATTAGCGCAAAAATTTTTTTGCTACTTATATTATATGACTAAAGGATAGAGTCAGTAGTTTAATCTTTATGTTTTTTTAGGAGATCAAGTCCCTATTTATGGTGGGCAAGATCCTGCAAATACATTCAGTTATATAGGTCTGGATTTATATACGCTTGGAGGTGAAGGTGTTGTTAACAATTTATTCGATCACACTGATGATTATTGCGCTATCTATAAAGTCAAAGGTTTAGAAACAACTCGGTAGGACATAACAAGATTTAGTACATCTTCAGCTGAAATTTTTTGAAAAAATGTTTTAACCCACCCCCAGTTTAGCTACCTTGTGTACACGTGTTGTGTACACACGAGCGAAATCGTCGTAGGAATCGAATTTGAATTTATTTCCTTTATAGATGCTATTGAAAAATGGAATCTGGCATAGGCTCTAATGAAACGAAGAGGATGGAACAATATGAGTGAAACGATACTAATGAAACGACATAATGGAACGAAGCCAAATTCAGGGTTTTCGTGTCATTATTCAGACAAATTCAAACCCTTCACGGACTATTTCCGGACGCCGTGTGGAAATGACATAGTTTCATTCATATCGTTTTATTATACCGTTTCATTTGTATTCGTTCCATTTGTTTTCGTTACATGGTCATTTGATGTTTCAAAACGTTTTTTATGTTTTTGAGGATTTCTCCGGAAATACACAGCCAATTCTGATAGTTTTGGTGTCGTTAGAAAGCTGGATTTTGTGAAAAAAAATTTTACCAAAACAACCTATATAGGGGTAAAATCATGCGAAAACTCGATTGCGCGCATTTCCGGAGCGTGAAATGATTACTTGACCCTGATTCAGAGAAAATATAATTTTTTTGACCAAAAAAGCACTAGTACTTGGTTTGAAAAGACGTTTCTTCATCAACAAGCCCCTATGGTGCAGTGACAAAGCAGCGGCTTAGTGGTCATAAGTTCTAGAGTTAGAATCCCGCTTGGAGCCAAGTTTTTTTGCACAAAGTAAAATCGAACAATTATACTTTGTGCCAAAAAAATATGGCTCCACGCAGGATTCGAATCCGCGACCTTGTGACTATTAAGCCGCTGCTTTGCTACTGATCATAGAGGCTTGTTGAAGGAGAAACGTCTTTTCAAACCAATTACTAGTGCTTATTTGGTCGAAAAATCTATATTTTCCCTGAATCAGGGTCAAGAAAGTATTTTCACACTTCGGGAATGTGCACAATCGATTTTTCGATGATTTTACCCTGTATAGACTGTTTTGGAAAAAATTTTTTCAGAGATTAGTCCCTAATTCTTACACCCTTTAATAAAAGAATATATTTAGAGGACCTGGTAGAAAATTTTGTCAATCATTAGGTGTCGGATGTTTTTTTAACCACACTGTTCAATTGAATGTTACAAGCATTAATTTTGATTATATATGCTGCTGTAATTCTGGTGATGGCTGCAACAGTGACTTCTTGTTCGACAGTTTCTGGACGTCTTAGGCATTTTTTCAAATCTTATAGGGTGCGGCAAAAGTTCCCGTGATTTTTTGAATTACTGCATATAGTATTTTGACCATAACTCTTTAACCTTATATCCAATTCCGATGATCTTAGTGTCTTTAGATAGCTTGAATTTACAGCTATCCAATGACACCAAGATCATCGGAATTGGATGTAAGGTTAAAGAGTTATGGTCAAAATACTATATGCAGTAATTCAAAACATCACGGGAACTTTTGCCGCACCCTGTATTTTAGTGGGATTTGGGTTCAAAACATAATTATATTTGATTCAAATAATTTGATTATAACATAGAATTTTAGGGCCTCCATATTATCCTATACCTAGTACTAAATTTACACCAGTTATTTACAATTCCAGTTCGACTAATACATTTTCTACATTACCATCTCTCCTTTCATCAAGTCACTCTTCCTCATCAACTACAACAAGAAGCTCGAGTACTTCTACTGAAACTTCATCATACACTTCCAGTTCAAGTTCCTTATCTATATCAAAAAGCATATATCTAGGGATGTTCATGGGTTTTAGGATTTTGATTATTTTGTGGGAGAAACACCCCAAAAACTGCTAAGGATAGAAATCTATGATATTAAAAACCATACTCTGAAAAAAACAGCAAGAAGCTTTTAACCTTGCCGAGATGGTATCTAAAAAAGGTACCCAAACGGCCATGAAAAAGGTCTATTTTGTATTGAAGGCACGTGCCCGACAAAATATTTGAGCAAGTTCCCTTATGGATTGTCACTTGGTATGGTCAAAATTTCAACAAAAAAAATCTTTTTCTATTTCTAAAAAAGATCCTACTAGGGGTAATTTTATGCGGGGAATCGATTGCACGCATTCTCGAATCCTGAAAATGCTTGTTTGACCCTGAATCAGGGATTTCTTGTGTATTGAAGCGAAAATTAAGGGTTTTTTCCAATTTTTGATGGAAATTGATGGGGAAAACCACCGTTTCTGAGGTAATTTTATGCAAGGAATTGAATACGCGCATTCCCGAAGCCTGAAAATGCTCGTTTGATCTGAATCAGGTGCATTAAAGCCAAAAAGATATTGCTTTTAATCATGTGATCGCTTCAATACACAAAAATTGCTTGCAATTCAGGCAAAAATTTGCCTGATCTTCAATATTTGCTTCAATGCAACTGATTCAGATCAAACGAGCATTTTCAGGTTTTGGGAATGCGCGCATTCGATTCCCCACATAAAATTACCCCTAGTAGGGTCTTTTTTAGAAATAGAAGAAAGATTTTTTTGTTGAAATTTTGACCACGCCAAGTGACAATCCATAAGGGAACTTGCTCCAAATATTTTTTTCATTTTCGACGTTTTATAAAGGTTTTCGAGACTTTTGTTTTTTTAGGAGTTTTTTAGGTGAGGAACATGATGGCGATATAATTTTTTGAAAATTCCTTCAGGCTTTCGTTGTAATAACATAACATTTCTATGATCTCCAACACCTATGTTTTCATAGTCTCAAAAACCCATGTTAACTTAATTCTTTTTGCCCAAAAATGAATTGTTTTACTGTTTTGGGCCATGGCGAACAATTTAAGATCAGTTTTGAGCGAATCTGATAAAGTTTTATTGGCTCAGAACCTGAACCACGAATCTGGACCTAAAAATAAAATTTTTCAAAATTGTGCCGAAATGAACAGAAATTGTTGGTCATGGCCCAAAACAGTAAAAAAACTCATCGAGATGGTCAGTGCTCAGCGTTAACCCCCTAAAGATCGCTGATTTCTGGACCGCCGGAGGCGCTCCAAAAATCTTTAGGGGACCGAGCTCTCCAAGCGGCAATCAAAGCGGTGACTCCATAATGTTTCTCTATTATTTATACCCATGGGTATAACTATAAGATGACAATATACATATGAGTATACCTCTGGTTATACCTATGGATATAATAATAGTGGTTTCTTATACTCGTGGGTATATCTGATAAAGTTATACCTGTGAGTATAGCAAGAAATTAGGCATTCCTGCGTGGGGATTTTTTTGGGTACTCCCATAAAAATGGAACCTATTTATTTGAGGAGATAAAATATTTATCTGAGTATATTTATTTGAGTATATTTATTTGAGGAGATAAAATATTTATTTGGATATATTTATTTGAGTAGACAAATGGTAAACCTAAGGCTAAACCTAAGGATGGGCCTAAGCCCAAAGCTAAGCCTAAGCCCAAAGCTAAGCCTAAGCCCAAGGCTAAGTCTAAGCCCAAGGCTAAGCCTAAGCCCAAGGCTAAGTCTAAGCCCAAGGCTAAGTCTAAGCCCAAGGCTAAGTCTAAGCACAAGGTTAAGTCTAAGCCTAAGGCTGAGACTAATCCCAAGACTAAGCCTAAGTCTAAGCCTAAGCCTAAGCCCAAGGTTAAGCCTAAGGCTAGGCCTAAGGCTAAGCCCAAGGCTAAGCCTAAGTCTAAGCCTAAGGCTGAGCCTAAGCCTAAGCCCAAGGTTAAGCCTAAGTCTAAGCCTAAGTCTAAGCCTAAGCCTAAGCCCAAGGCTAAGCCTAAGCCTAAATATACTCAGATAAATATTTTATCTCCTCAAATAAATAAAATATCTCCTCAAATAATAATATTTCCATAAAAATGGTGTTGTTCTTCTTCTCTCAACCTTCCCTACAACTTTAGCTTTAGCGTTGAAGCTTTTTCACTCATTTCTGAGATCGTCTGGATCGGCGCACATTACACGTTTAAGAGTAGTGGATGTTTATATTTTTTAAAATTTAAATAAATAAATAAAAATTCTAACAAGGGAAGGGTTGCAAATGATGATCGAGAATTTCAAAAACTCATGTTTATTATTGCAGATCACATATGAGTTCTTAACAGTATGATCGCGATTACAACGGTTACGGTTAACCGTCATGATTTTTAAGTTTTTTTATTCTTATTTCAACGCTGACATAAAATTGGGAGTGTGGCGATTAAAAATATGCAAAATAATTCTTTACGGCGATTATAATGGTTCGGTTAATCGCTTGGAAAAATTGAACGGTTAATAACGGTTACGGTATGGTTTATAACCGTTTCGGTTACAAACGGCTATAGGCGGTTATAAGCGGTTACAAACGGTTATAGGCTGTTATAATTGTACATCAAACGCCTATAACCGTTTGTAACCGAAACGGTTATAAACGGTTACGGTTCGGTTAACCGTAACCGTTAGTAACCGTTCAATTTTTCCAAGCGGTTAATCGAACTATTTATAACTGTCAAAAAAATTTTAAATGGTTTTTTTGATACTTACATTGTTAATATCATACATAGGTCGACGAAAAATTGTTTAAAATTAAATTTTAAGAGATAACCGTAGCCTGATTTTAAAACGTTAACATAGAGCTTCGATTTCAACTTGTTTAAAAAACGCGTTTTAGCTGTAATTTTTTACAGCTTAAGTGCCCGTCCTCAACTGCCACCATCTTAAATTTCTGAATCGGTTGCAACATTTACAGAACCTATTGATTTAAGCCTATATCATATAGACTATATGAATAAATGAAAATAAGATAAGATCTCTATGAATAAAATCCGTAAGAAATTTAAAAAGGGCATCATTGTTTTCTTAAAGAACTATTATATAGGTGATGTGTGAAATGACACACGTGTAGAATGAAGATCACATCATGATTCTAAATTCATGAAAGGTCAACAACAAATTACAACCATTTTTTCAAAGAACTGGGCTTTTAAAGTTATGGAATATAAAAAATCATTAATTATTTTAATTATAGTCATATTTATTTTGTTATTATTTTATCTAGTCCAATTAAAAGTCTTTATTTTTCAGTATTTTAAAAGTTTGGTAAAATTTTATAAATTGTTTTTGACCTTTGTATANGGGGGGGGGGGGGTGTTGCGACCCCTGATCGATCACTGGTTCCTTTATAGACTTGAAGTGTTCCTCTTAGATTTTCCCACTAAATACTGCAGGGCAAAATCTTTTGGACGCAAGGGGGAACCAAACCCTTGTTAATGCCGGTAACGCCGTACTCCTTGGCAGCGCATCGGACCACTACACTATGACGGCCACTGAATGACTCGTATTGAATTTCGACCTTGTAGTAGTACCAATCGCAACAGGAGGGGGGGGGGGGCAGAAAGCGTCATAATTATTAGTAATTATGGGGGTTGAAACCAGGAAAAATTCCTTCCCCGAGCCTGAAAATTTTTTAATTTTCGGGAAGAAAAATGAAAACTTTTCTAAAAAAAGTATCAAAATCCCCCTCCAATATCTGAAAATCCCTCCCAGGTCTGTACCAAAATTACGACGCTGGGGGCAAGTATCCCTTAATAGACCGAAATTAAAAAGACTCAAATCATAAGGGCTCCTTATGTTTTTTGAAAAAAGGAACTTTTTGTGTAAGTACTCTCCTCTAACCAACTGTTCTTCTTACACCATTGCTGTGGAGCAGAGGAGTTGTATTAACAACTTTTTTTCGATTCTATAAAATGAAAATATCGACCTCTGGGGATCGAACCCTCCTATTTCAAGATTAATTTCGCGCCACTCTCACCTGTACTATTGGTGATGAACTTTTTCTCTTGGTGGAAAATGGCCTAAGATACTGTTTAGGAAACTACAGGAAATTTTCACCCCAAAGGACAAGATAATACAGTTCCGTTTGATGAAACAAATTTATTAAAAATTATCCCAAAATATGGATGCAAAGAAACAACAAATCTATTAGTAGCTGTTCGATCAAAACCAAATGAGTTCACGGATCGAATATGGATTCGAAATACTTGGGGTAAATTGAGAAGTAAAGAGACGCCTGTGATATTCTTACTCGGAAGCAGTAAAGTAAGAAAATAGAAACAAAAAAAATATAATTTATCATTGTTACAGGACAAGAAAATCGAGCAAGAAATTTTTGAAGAACAAAGACGATTTGGCGATCTTGTATTAATGAATTTCGATGATCACTATGTGAACCTTTCTGTAAAAAATTATGGATTGTTCAAATATTTCGATAGTTATTGTCCGAATGCCAATTGCTTGTTTAGAGTTGATACGGATACGCTATCTAATCTAAAAGGGATTGAAAGGCTATGCAATGTATCTTTAAGTATATTCAGATTCATTATTCGCCTTCTTTGACATTTTACACCCGATTTTTCTGACCAGATATCAACAACGTCCCTCAAACTCCCTCCAATTGGGAGAAAAAAAATCCCATCGCGCGATGTGCATCAAAAATTTTGGTCACAGCAAAAATTGAAAAAGATGGTCTGGCGAACGATGCACGTCGGGCAATCTTTTTTAGCGAACGAAGTGCGCAAAAATATAAAAATGACATTTTTTCACAAGGTTCGAATCTCACTTGGACCCAATTTGGTTCCAAGGGAAAATTTTCATACCAATTTGTTGAAATAAAACGAATTTTGTTCTTGGCCAGGAACTTTTGAAACAATCTAATACTTTTATCTTTTTAGAAAATGTAAAAATGATGACGAGTTATGTTGTACGATATGCAGAAGCCATCAGAAACACTACTAATAAAAGTTATGTGCCGCATTATATTTATCCCAAATTTTCATATAAAGAATATGCACCGGGTAATTTGAAATTTGCATAGTTGTCAGACTTCAATTTTTTTACATTACTTGTCTCAAGAAGCAGTTTTTTTTATCAACTTGACGCTTTATAGGTTGGGGTTTTCTTCTTACTGGCAAAAACAGTGTTAAAAGTTTTATTGAAACATTGAAATATCAAACCCCATTTCTATATTCGGAAAATTACCGTCGCCTACCAGATGATGCTATTCAAAATGGTGAAGTGCGTATATTAGCCAACATAGATATTCAAGATGTCGGAGGTTTTGGTCTTTCTGATGTAAGAAGTTAAACTCTTTCGAAAATTACAAGGAACATATAAAACTGTTGAAATTTATTTTCGTATCAAAATTTAATCTTTAAAAGGAATATTTAGAAAATTTCAAATTGGACCGATCCTATAACAAATAAATCAATGCCGTTAATGCTATCAGGTATATAGGTTGTAGGACAGAAGATGTGTTGTGTGTGTATGTTGCATACATTATCAATGGGGGGGGGGACTGTCCCCCTCCCCTCATGTAGCTAGCATCGAGCCAAAAATTAAGATTCATATAGCCTTGGAGTTCCAAGTCTCAAAGTTATATAGCCGAGCCTCGGGATATAGCCCAAAGCATAAAAAAATTGGGTGTCGGCCTTTTTTTTTGGTCGACAACATATAGCCCCGAGGTAGCTTGTCCCCTCCCCCTCCTTGTTCATATATGGTATGTTGTTGGTGTATTGTATGTATGTGTTGTGGGTGTGTGTTGTTATGAGTGTCTATTTGTATTTGGTGTGTTGTAGAAATGTAAGACCCGAATCCGCGCCGACAGGCACGGATTCAGGCTAGTTGTACAATAATTTTGAAACTTTTTGGAAACTAATGTTTTATAGAACTTGCCTTGCCCAACTTCAGAAATAGAACATGGAAAAATATGCAAAAATACTTGGATTAAATAATTGACAAATTAAATTTCAAAAATAGATGATAAAAAAGATAAAAATTCTGAAAAATACAATTGTTAGCAAAAGTGAACAAACTTCTCCAAACTTCAAGAGTTTTGGGAAAATCGTTTAGTGTTCGCAAGTAGAAGTAATAAAAAATCACAAGGACTCTTATGTTTTTGTAGGAGGTTAAAATCCTACTAACATGATTTTTGCAGCTCCATTCAAATCTTTTTTTGAAAACCTTTTTTTGGTATTCTCTGACGAATAACCATTGATTTTGGGCGTCCAAATGTGGGTTCATATCAGGGCTGTGCTCCCATTCCCTTAAGTTCCGGATATTTTGGCTGTTCCCTTTTCCTTTCTGTTTTGGTAAAATTTGGGCCATATCCTATCCTTAGCCCTAACCCTAGCCCAAGTCCTAACCCAAGCCCTAACCCTTGCCTTAGCCCTAGCATTAGTCATAGCCTTAACCCTAGCCCCAGCCTTAGTCTTAGCACTAGCCTTAGCACTAGCCCCTTCATGAAAAATGGAGAATTTTTTATTTTTACGACATGTTCTGAATCACTAACGGCCTGGAGACAATTGCGTGTGAAGTTGTGATTATTTATTACAACGAAAACATATACATGCATAAAATTTAAAATTTTATGCTCGCCGCATTTATGCGAAATTTACGCAAAATTCGCATAAATGTGGCAAGCATAAATTTTTTAAATAAATATTTTACTTCCACATTTCATCTAACTGCTTAAAATACTCATCGATTGTTTCGACTTTATTTATAGCCTTTCCTTCGACATTTTTAAGAACAACTGGTCGGACAAGAGTTTTCTCGGCATAAATTGGCTGCCGTTTAACTTTTCTTAATAAGGTCTTAATTTTCCTTACATATAAACGACTTCCTTTCACCCATAAATATAGACAAACTATCACATGTGCAAGGAATAGCTAAAAATAGAGTGTCAAAAACAATTTTTAAAGGGGGCGTGTATTTCGAGGCCAGTTCTCAAAAAAATTTTTTATGACCCCATAGAAATAAAATTTAACGAGAAATCGATTGCGCGCATTGCCGAAGTATGAAAATGCCATCTTCAACCTGTTTTTGCGAAAATATAAATGATTGTAATAAAATTTTTGACGCTAATTCTTGAATCAGAACCCAAGGACGATGTCGAAGTGTTCTTCGACCCACGGCAACAAGTGATCGCTGAGAACTTCCCGGTAGACTTCTTGTTTAATTTTCACGTCTCCCTCGATGGATACCAATGGAGTTTTTCCTTCACTCCAGCCCACACCAAAACGTATTTTTAAAGTGTTCATGAACTTTTGAATCATCCTGTAAGGACAGCCCCATCTATGACACCCATTAGTTTGGAAGGGAATTGTAGTGCATATTTGAGATACCTGCTGATAAGCCATTTGTAAATAGCTATACAAATTAAATATAGTAGGATAAATCTTATTCACAATACCCATAAATGTTCCCGTAACTGTGACTGGTACCCCAATCAGCATAATGGGAAAAATAAGTTGGAAAACTCGGATATTTTCTGCTATCTGATATCTTTCAGATAACTGGACATTGCTTTTATTATGTATTTTCCTCTTACGTTTATTGATCTTATACAGAAAAACAAGAGTCTAAATTTGTAATTTAATGGTGGCTAAAAAATGCACTTTTGCAATTCTTACGAAGAATTTCTTCGAGCAAATTTTGCCAAAAAAATTTTTTTCAAAATGATCCTATGGGGTTTTTCTATGCGAGAAATCGATTGTGCGCATTGAAAAAAATTGGAAACGCTTCCTGCCCCTAATTCAGCTAAAAAAATTTTTAATCCAGGTTTTTTGTTGAAAATTCATAACCAGAGAGGCGTTTTCAAGTTTTTTCAATGCGCGCAATCAATTTCTCGCCTAGAAAACCCCCATATGTCGAGTTGGAACGCGCTGAAACACTTGCGTGAATCTTTTCACTTCTGAGGTAGATGAGTCTTTTTGCCTCCTGGGTTCTTGTCCCAATCAATCTCAAACAAAATAATCAGAATATCGCACGATTAGATCGCATTAGCTAGCTTTTTGGTTGGTTAGGCCGAATCCAAGTCTGGTATTTTGAGGACGCCCTAAACACGGCTTAAGTACTATCACGAACAAATAGGCACATGCAACAACAATCACGACGCATCATCCGCATCAATTCATTGGTTCGTCTCTTGTTGAAAATGACCGATTCGTGATCTCCTAGGCCCTTTTATATTGCCTCACACGTGAATCCCATTTGTACTTTCGAAATCCTCGATTTCTCATCATTTCTTAATTTCATCTGCGCTATCTTAGCTTTTAATCCCATTTTGTTCCCACAACATTTTTGCATAGCTCGGCATCAAAGGCGTCGCTCGATTTCATCAAGTCTAAAATGGTTCATCACCACTCTAGTGTTTCTCTAGACTTGTGTGCTCGATCACCAAGCTAGATAATACTTGATTCATGAACATAAACTACAGAATCATAAATAAACTCGATTTCATAAAATTTGATATAGATCAACTAATACAGGATGTTTCATAAAAAACCGTACTTTTCAAAAATACGGTTGTGCAAAATTTTTTTTCTTCAAGCGGGATTCGAACCAGGGACCTTTGTGACACATAAGCCACCGCTTTGTCACTGCACCACCGAGTCTGATTATGAAAATACGTTTTTTCAAACCAAGTGCCAGTTAAAAAATGTCGAAAAAAAATCTATATTTTCCCTGAATCAGGGTCAGGGAGGCATTTTCAATTTTCGGCGATGCGCGCAATCGATTTTTCGCATGATTTTACCCCTAACAATTCAAAGATTTTGTCATACAACCGTATTTTTGAAAAGTACGGTTTTTTTAAACACCCTGTACTAAACGCACCCAATCCTGGTCACTTTACTATACATAAGATCATTTGAAAAGCATTTAAAAATTTTTTAAAGTAAAATTTGCTCGAAAAATCGCAAAAATGCGGTTTTTTAGTCACCCTGTATAATAAAAATTTTAAAAAGTAGGCTTACTGTACACCCCAGGATATCTATAGATATACGTATGGCATGAAGAAAATACTCATTTAGCACGACTAAAAATATAGTTATTGATTTATCGACTAGAAAATATTCATGCTTACATACAAACCTAGTCGCAACTATAATCTCAGCTAGCCCACAAAATATTATAGGCAGTAAAAAAGACAGTCCCCAAAAAGATCCACGTTCATATTCTTTACAATAAATTGTTGCAACAGCACGTTCGATAAATATAGCAGGCCATAGGCAACGCAATAAATGTGTGCTGGATTGAAGTAAACAGTTGCCAACAAAATGTAATCTTTCGTATTTTGCAGGAATAAGGGTATCTTCTATGAGTACAGTTGGGATGAATAAAAAGTCACCTATGATAAAGATGAAATAGGATAGGATAATAAGCGAACGAAGGGTTCTAAAAAAATTATGATTATAACCTCTCTTCTTAGCCTAGCCTTAAACTACCCAATTAACTCTACATTAACCTATCCTACTCTGCCCTGCACTACCCAGCGCCCCCCCCCTAACTGATTTTATTTCATCTGAAAATTATAAACTGAGTCATTAGATAACTATACAATGACTCAGTCGATGAGTCATTGGATAACTTGAAACCATACAATGCCTCAGTCAATAATTAACTCACAAGGGACCCTCACAGCTTGTGAATTTTCAAATTCAAGATTTTTTCTTAAATTTTCCACCAAACGACTCCTTATGACACAGAATGAAAAACCCCAAGTCACCAGAATTTTAGCCTCACTAGAACGCGATCTAGGGCTCCCCAAATGGCCATAAATAGCCTTTTTAAGGATATTTGGAGCTCTAAAAATCACCTAAAATAAATTTCTTTTTGTGGTAAAAAGTCATATTTCACCGTTTTGGGCTATGCCCAACAACTTCTAAGTATTTTTGGAGCAATTTGAAATTTTTTTGAAAAATCGATTTTTTTGCCTATCAGGATGTGCCAGGCAAAAAAATCGATTTTTCAAAAAAATTTCAAATTGCTCCAAAAATACTTAG